>LQRL01151726.1:3915-16011 GCA_001703475.1 Hydroides elegans
GACCGATCCCATTTAGCTGCATTTGTAAACAAACGCTGCTTGTGTTGCACTGGTGGTAAAAACAATGTGAAAAATCACATGTATGCATGCATTTACAGTGTATGATGTCCTTAAATTTTTGTCGGGTTCATCTTTTGATACATGCTTTTCTATTCTTTAAAAATGATTTCTCAACGGAGTTGAACCTTTACTTACTTTAGAAGTATACTATATCTACAAATATACGTGTAAATCGATGTGTACGCATTCATTAAATATCCCAATATGAAACAAGAAATATAGTAAATTATCAACGAAACGATTGCATAAAAATCAGTTAAAAAAAAAACGTAATTAAAGAATTGATCTTGGTAGAGAGTCTGCAAAGCCCCTTAGAAAACTTTCCTTACTTAAAATATTTACTTTTTAAATTTTTTGTTTGTTTGCTTCGTTTTAATTATTATCTATCAGTTTACACATATCCATGTACCCCAGTATACATGTACGCGTATACCATGTTCATATGTCGAATTCGTGTGCTTTGGTATTTCAATATCGTTTACGACTCGTATTAAATAAAAAAAGTAAAACTGGACATCAACAGTGAATTACCGAGGATCGATCATTCATAATAAATATAACATTTTTTAAGAGGTTAGTCTTGCTGATTTGAAGCTAGGTTTGAATGTAAGTTTGAGCAACTTGACCATGTCCTTAGCGGTTTTAGATGGTTTAATATGAAGATGCGTTAACAATGGATATCGATTTAAAATAATTTCGTAGCCTCGACAATAAACTGTTCGTGAGGCTAATTAGGGTGGATGGAAAATGTACATGTAAGCCTTATTCGTAAACAGATTATATCAAAACGAAACGGATGTTATCATTTTAGCATTTCAAATTCAATAGTAGCGAGTTAATAATGATCGTTTTATGTATGTTGAATTTATACATTTATATATTAAACTTATTTAACAACATTGATAGAACAGCTTATTATGAAGTAATTGGTTACTTATTGAGTCAGTTTGAGTTTTATGTTTTCCTTTTGTTGAGAGACGTAATAAAAAATACATGTAGTTCTACATCGGTTTGTAAAATGATATTCAATACATGTATATCTTCTTCACTTTTTCGCTTCACTTTGGACGAGATATTTTACTGATCTGTCGTTGTTTAAAACAGCTACCGGTAGATATTAAAAAACGCACTGTTTTATCATATGGATACTGGTGGTGAATTTTCATGCTTTACCACCAGTGTGCTGTGTTTATACTTTCTGGAGAGGCAGCTATGCAAATGAGCTTACTGCAATGGGTCTATAAACACACCATATTCCTCCTACAATGCTTAAGATCGTTCTTAAAAACTGCCTATCCAAATAAATTTCCAAAATCAACAAGATATCTAAATAACAATAGCGATATCAAATGAATATCGTGAAAATTCTGAATCGAATGGTGTTATTTTTAATCACGCGATATAATGATATCTATATTAAAATTGGATTTAAACAGGTCGCGATAGTCAAAATTGGAAATTAGTCAAAATATATCGCATAATGCCACTAGTGAAAATATTTGACATATTTTGAGTCATAATTTTACCAGTCATACTGGCATTGTGGAACTCGTAATTGAGCTGATACTCTAGAGTGACATGTCACAGTTGACGCTTAACTTGATGTATGTTAATATAAAGGCCTGACCACATGCTTCTTTGAGCTTTTTAACCATTACAAACTGTAAGTCTCAATGAATTTTCTCAATGTATCCCTCATGGGTAAATAGAAATAAAAAGCAGCAAACGCTCGTTTTTCTTTTAAAAATACTTTTTTTTTATTTCACGTAAGTAATATAATTTAAATCACGGTTTGTTATGATAAAAAGTCGGGGAAAGATTCCCGTATGGCCAGGCGCTATATGTCAGAATCCTTCTTTGAGAAATCAAAATCAAGAAATGAATGCAAAGCTTTGCGATACTTTTGCGATGTTTCTCTTTTCTGTTTTCTTCTATATCCGTCACTGAAACACCTGAAAATATAGTTGTTCTTTATTTTTTTTTTCCGTTTAGTTTGTGTTCATTTTTCCTGTGTTTTTCTTTAGAATCTTAACCATTAACTCGTATTAATTGTCATAATTGTTAAAGTTTATCCGCAAACTCAAATTGATCTGTCTTTTTTCTAGAAATGACATCTCGCATATAATTTAAAAAATATAGGTTGTGATAAGAGAGAGTTTAAAGAGCGAATGACAGTGTTTTCATTTAAACGAAGGCGATGAATGTTAGGGTAATCCATGTAAATGGATTGAATTGCATTGAAATAATGAAATGAGACGATTATTCAAAATCCCTCACTTTGCATAGGATATGCAGAAATATCTATGTATTGCATATTTTGTGATAAATATTAAACAGTTAGTTTGATTATTTTGCACCGATCCAAACACAAATATATAAACATACACTATTACTGTAAAAATGTGGAGCATGATTGTCTAAATAATACTGTAAGGAATTAAAACAAAATCAGAGGTGACATTAAACAAAGTTTCAACTAAAACGACATGACGGGCCCAAATAAGGGTTATCAAAGCTATTGCATTCAAAAAATAAAATATTTCAAGCAGTTATAAATATTTCTATATAACCATGCATAAAAAAACAATCAAAAAGTTTTAATCTGTTTTAGCATTTCACAATAAGTATTTTCTCGTATAATTTTCGTATAATTTTCATAAATTTTTGTTTTATGGAAATGTATATACCCTTACAAACCAACAATATTTCTATAACATTTATCAACAAAACCAATGTATCAATCCATATTAATCCATATAAAAGTACATTAATTCTTTTATTTATAGACCCCATTCATACTATTTTGCACCATATACGCATTTTCCGCCGCAGATGCCCCGGAATCAAAGGGCTGCCAGACCATATTCTTCCCTTCCAATATCTGCTGCTGCTGTTGCCGAAACTGCTGCTGTTGCTTAATCAAATCATAAATATCTTGACCAGTCAACAATTCAGTCATAAACGAAATATAAAACATCGCAAGGCGAAGTGTCTGGATGCGCGATAGGCGTTTCTCGTGTGGAAAGGCGGGAACGCGTTTACGTAGCTTATCAAATGATGAGTTTAAGCTACACATGCGTCTGCGTTCTCTTACGTTTGCCGCAACGCGCTGCGCAGGCGTTGTCTTACGCTTTCGTTTTGGTGTCGTCTGCGTATTTGCTTTTCCATTATTATTTGCTGCTGTAGAATTCGCGGTTCCAAGCATAGGTAAAGTTCCACCCGATTTCACATCCCACGCCGGCGCAAAAGCACTCCAGGGTGACTGCGAAAGTAGGTCAGCGCCCAGCGGTTTCGAATTGAATATACTAGTGGCCATGGCAGCGCGTGTGACGTCATACGTTAGTGACGCGCGGGTGTAATCCGGGGCTGTGTAGGGATATAAGGAAGGTTGTCCGTTTAAATATTCAGTGAAAGCACTGCCTGAATAACTGCGCGTGTAATCCATTATATTTATATGCTATAACGAAACCCTTTGAATGCGAAGTTAATAAATATAATTTGATCAATATATTTAAATTTGTTACTTTTATATAAACACATCATATAAAATTACTTAATGAATTATGTAAGAGAATAATTGTTTATATAAGTTAACTTTATTTAATTTTGTTTTGAAGTCAAATATTTTTTTCACATTTATCCATCAAAAACTAAATTCGCCGACTGTTATCATACCGCAGCGACAGGTGAATATTAACAGTTCTAACTTACTCAAAATATATCTTAGGCTACCTTCACCCCTTGCGGTGTGACACGGTCACCCTGATAGCATCTGTTGGTATATTTATTATAATTGCGTGCTATTAAGTGATTTGCAGCACTTTTTGGCTCACTTAATCTAGACCCATCACTATATAGATACCGTTGTATAATTATTTGATTTCTTACCCTCGTCAAGGCAAGATATATACAGTGGTGCGCGTTTCTCACTTATTTTTCTGCTTATTGCTTAATCGTTTAGCGTTTATACCCACCCAAACACATCAACAATCAACGTTACACGTTAAACGCTTAACGCTAAACGTCAAACCCTAAACGCTCAACGTTAAACGCCAAACCATAGTGAGAAAGAGAATTTAGAAACGCGCACCACATAACGAATGACCCTCAGAACAGTGACGTCGTTTAAGATGCTTAAATATGCTTAAATATCGGCATTTGGTCCGACGTAATTTTGTATTTTGACATCGGAGTCCCGAATGAGAATCTAAATAATATATAAACGGATCAACTTCTTTCTGATTTGCACTGCATATTTTAAATGCGTGCAATTATGTATCAGCGCAACGTATACATTCGTTGCGTTTTTTATCGGTGATTTTTTAAATGAGGAGAAGTCCGAATAAGTCATTTTTGCGGATCGCTTTACCATAAACAGTTTTTTTTTCAAACAAAAAAAATATGTATCGTTTAATAAATCAACGTTACTCTATTTCTTAATTTCTTAGAATGATATTTATCATTATAAATTGAATGCCGATTTAATCAATAGTCAACCTACAATATCTGGTTTATATTTCAATATAAATATTAAACGTTTAAAAAAAGTAATTGTTTACATGATCATTTCTTTTTCACTGCTTTTTGCCATTTCTAAAATGATATTAATGTTATTTCATATTTTCAATAACATGTTTTTTTTTATCGCCACAATATAACCCCTTTCAATTAATTGTCTATATGCATTATTTGGACAATGATTTCAACATGAGTCGGTAATAATGTCAAAAACCAACTAATATCTTGCCTATTTTAAATAAAATTATGGTTAACATTCTCAATATTTTTCCTTTTTTGAATATGTATTTTTACTGGGTTGTGTTGTATGTATATAGATATAATTGAGCTACTACGAAGGGTATATAAATCGATGTCTCATGTCAAGATCATATTTGGCGATCGACGGCCAAAGAGAGAGTGACAGTAATTGTTCGCTGCCAACAGTCCACAGATGTTCACGCCGTTTCTTAACCTGGCGACATGTGGCAACGCGAAAAAAAAAAATGCTCAGGATATATTGTTTATCGTTATGCGCAAGCTTATATTTAATTGCTATCATTGTCTTGTTGCCTTTATTGAGCAATGAGAGTTGGTGGTTATAGAGAGAGAGATGTCTTCTTGTATTGATTAATTGTCTTTAGTTTAGAAATTTAAAGAATGATGCACATCTCACAAAATGTTTTCCACTTTGTCATACCATGTTCTGGCCAGTATAAAATTTGTTATCGGTTTTATTTTATGAAAACTTATAAAGGGATATTCTATGTGTTTCTTTCCCTGGCGACATGTGGCCACGCGAAAAAAAAAATGCTCAGGATATATTGCTTATCGCTATTGCTTGCTTCAATGTAGCTGAAATGAGCAATGCAATTCGGCGGTCCATTTTGACTGAGGGATATCCTATCTTCTAACAGGAGTACCCAGCGATTTATTCGGTGAAATATTTATTCGGCTGGGAAATCTTACTTGCTGGCATTTTCACAGAATAGAATGAATATGAAAATTTTCTTTTTGCTTTATTTCAAGAAATACGGTCCATAAAATGCAATGATTGCATGAAATTAAGCATTTGTTGGTCAAATTAGAGCTAAAATATGGGAATATACTCATTTTGGTGGACTTTCAGAGGGGCGTCAAACATTCAAGAGTATCCATTATTGCTGGCAACATTTTGCTGGCAATGATTTTCCGGCGTTCCTGGCTGGCAAACAAAGAATAAAGTTTTAACTTAAAGGAATAATATTTCACCACTTTCAGCTGCAAACGAATTCGTTTCACAACAAAAGAAGTCAAATTAGACACACTTCTAAAAATCGTTCGCTGGGTACTCCTGTTCTAACAAAACCTCTTATGATATTTAAATGCTTTTTTGTTGTATATTATGTAAATATCACACACTCTTTCCATGGGATGTCGGACAACTCACCGAAAAATCAACTCACCCAAAAACCAAGTTGCGACCAACTCACCAAAATATTTGGTCAACTCACCCAAGCTTTTGGACAACTCAACCAAGTTTTAAAACAAACGAAATGACTTTTAAGATTTTTTCTTGTTAAGATATGTATTTGAATGTATCATAATTATATTTCATAAGTTATTGCACGGCAAACCATGCGTTTGATGTTTTATTGGGCTTTGACGCTCAATGAGCGCAAACGTTCCTTTGAAAAAAGCCACTTTGATCTCCATCAATCTCGGATTTTAATATGATTAATTAAATATTCTTTACTGATTTATCAATACTCAACGAATATAAAAATGCGGACTATATTGTCAAATTATGTGAGAAAATATTTAGGTGAGTTGTCCAAAATTTTGGGTGAGTTGACCAATCTTTATTTGGGTTGGTTGGTTTTTGGGTGAGTTGTTCTGATACCCTTTCCATGTATGTATATATGATTAGCGTTCTGTATAGCTATAGATTTATGTAGCGACTAATTTGATTATTACAAGTAATTCTGATATGAATTAATACAAAATTTACATATGTTTATATATAGTATGTTTTAACTTTGCTCCTATGTTTCGAGGTTCAATTCAAACTAACGTCAGGAAATGGTCGAAATATGGTCGAAATACGGATCTTTTGAGAACGTCGTCAGATATCGACGGCGAAACGACGTCTAAAACTTATGACTGGTATAGTTAGAATAATTAAACAATTTGTTCTTATGCATAGGGTATATAACTTTAAGTCAAGTCTAATACGGGAACATAAGCATTAATGTTAAAACTTTCTTATTTTCTTCCCGTTTAACCCCATGTAAAAGAGGACCTAATTCTACGTTTACGGTGACGTTGATGGTGCTCTCAATTCCCTTGTTTACAAAGCCGAAAAAAAATGGATTGAGCATATAAATTTGATAGTCACTCAAGAGGTCCTAATTTATAATTTGGTATAGACTCATTTTACCATTTATATCTATATTTTTATTGACGGTATTTTTTACAATTTAGGATAACTAAAGATAATTTTATATAATAAATTGATATCGGTATTCTAAATAAATTTCGTGTATTGCTACTCCAATTTCGGAATTGATTTGAGTTTATTTGTCTTGTGTCAGTCTTTAAACAAACCGGCGGTTTTAGTTTTTTTCTATCACTCGTTTCCCCTTTGTCAGAGATGCGATTAATATTTGTTTGGTTTCCGATTGTTTTCCTTGAATTTTATATACATTATTGACGGAAAATACACTTTAAAAGTACATTGTTCCTCTTTCTGAACTTCGGTCTGGGTTTTCAGCGCAAGGTATGCACTTATTTTCGCTCAGATGATTCAGAAGTCACAACCATACATGGTTAAGACTAAAGTAAAAGGCATAGCATCTGGTACACTTTAAGGGCTTATAGAATAAATGTTCACCTTATAGCGAAGAAATGTAACAAGTTGAGATATAAAATAGATATTTTGATATTGATTTTGATGATAAATCCCGATTTTTATACACCGAACATCAGCTTTAGATGTCTTTTGTATTATGTATTGACACCATTGGAATATATTGATAAACAAGAGTGCCAGATGAAAGTGTTTTTGCAATTTTGTCTTTTGCGAGGTGTTCACCTTATGGCGAATGGAAACTAAATCCAATTTACACTTATGGAATAGGTGATTCAGTACTAATAAACTTGAATAATATGTAAATTTATTATATATTGAACGCTTCAGATTGAAAATCGTACAACAAATCACATGTCACAACACTCAGCAAAACATCATTATGCTAACGACTGTTAACTTGGTTTACAATATTCGATTATAAGGGTCGCTGAGTCAAATCTAGATGACATCAAACGGTATCCGCCCAAAAAGTCTCCAGCCAAACAAAAATCCGGCCATAAAGTCTTCAAATGTGCCAAAAGGTTTCCAGAAAAATGGTGTGTTACCCTAGAATTATTTCTTTGCAATAACCCAAATTATTTTGCCCAAGACCCATATTTTAGAACATTTATGATAAGAAACTTTTTAGCTCGAAAACTTTTTGGCTGGTGACTTTTTGGCACATGGTGTTACTTTTGGAGACTTTATGGCTTGGACATTTCTCGGCCTAAGACTTTTTGACCCGAATTCGACATAAAACACTAATCTTGATTGAAGTAGCTCTACCAAGAAGATCGCATTTTATGTGACTTGATTATATGTGAATTGAATGTAAACACAAATAGACTACTGATTAATTACTTGATGTGTGGTCACTCTGTGAAGGACATGTGCATATATGGGATTCAATGTGACAACGGTAGATTTTAAATGTAGGCATGATTGCATAGACTTCTATTTCATTCAATTCTATTATTATAAGATTTGAAAGAAAAGCTTCGTGCTTACGGGTCGCCTTATACAGGGTTTATAACATTAATATTCTATTCGCCATAAGGTGAACAGTAGAATTTTTTCAACAATCTTTATTTAACCGGAATTTGAGTTCACATAGGATAACAAAAAATAAGTTTTTGAAACACGTATAGACTTCCAAGATATAAGGCTGAATTCTGATTTACGAATTGGAATTTAAATAACCGATTTCCCAATATCAAATGCTTGCTTTAGCTGGAAATGACGATCCGGGCTCGCTATAAGGTGAACATTTATTCTATCTCAGCTCCTGGTTTTGCAAATTTAAAATGCAAATTTCTTATGAAAAAGGCGGGTTTTTCCTAAAGGTTCCTACTATTTTTGGAATATAGATAAAAAAGTTACATTCAAAACAACATTTTTTGACGATTTCTGAGATTTTATTTAGAAAAATATTACGGGGTACCATGCTGTGTTTAGTATATCGGTGGCCCATCATTGAGAATGTTGTCAGAAGTAATTGAGTTTTTCGTATGACATCCGATCTATTAGCAGACATTTCAATCCGATTTCCTATTAAAAAATAATCCCTCAATAACATTAGTCTTTTCAAGATGAATACTGATTTTTGAAATGAGGGGTAGAATTTAACGTGATTCAAAGCATAATTTTTAATCTTATCATAACGTTATTTGTTAATAAAGAACATTTATGTATTTGACATATAAATTACGTATACATGCATACGAAACTATTAGATATAACAAATAAAAACTGTCTTATAGAATCGTTTAAAATAATTGTTAATATATATAATAAATTATTACGATTTTTTTTATATGAATTCAAAATGAGTACTTTAGGATTTCAAAATTATCGCATATTCTTTTTACTGTCACAAATATTTTCTAAAATGTCGAATGGAATTCTTTCAGACAACAAACAAAAAAATGGTTATATAACTACGAAATACAAAACAAAAACATTTATCTACCACAAACCCCTCGCCCAGACTTTTACATCGAGGCACTTATCCACCCAACGAACATTTTTGAAAACGTTCCAAAAATGAGCTCGTACAAAATAGGAAAAAATTGACTTTAGGCACCAATAGCAACACAACAACTCCCAGAACCCGAGTAGAGCGGTCCGCTTAAAGATGATCAACCCAATGAGTTTACTAATCACTAATTATGGATCAGGTTCACCACTTGCATGATGGATCAATTAAAAGATATAAATACATAAAAGTTTCTCTTTTTTCTGATTTTAATGAGCATCTAGATTTTTTGAAAAAGGTAACTAAAGCAATTCCAAAGAACGGCCTCTTCATTTATGAAATTGACCGAAATGTTTGTATTAGATCCACTGCGACAATTTGTGATGATCCAAAACAAGTAAAAAAGTGAATACTATAACGATTTTCTATGCATGTGAAAAGCTCAAAGCGAAAATTCCAAAATCAGCAGGTATATTTCCTTATTGGTTTTGGATGTGAGTTTCAGAATATGGGAAGAATTATTTTTTTATAAATGGTGAATTTTGAAAAGGAAAATCAAATGTTTCTGATAAAGTAATTATTGTGAGATTCAAGCCAATTGAGTTTTTTTGTTATTTGAAATTGTGAGCTTTGAAAATAAAATAAATGTTTCTAATATAGTTAATATTCAATAATTGCTATGAGATTCAATCTAATTGAAACATTATGTTGCATTTGTCATATATTTACAATCTCATCTCCTTGATTTTCAGATGATCAAACTGGCTTGACCAATCCCTTCTACGACTTCAATGATCAGGTCGAATCGACGCAAAAGTCACCACCAGCAAAAAGTATGAGAAAGAACAAATCGGCAAGCGTTATTTCGATTTCTAACTTCCCCGAAAATAAAAAGGATGATTCACAAGAACCAACATGTGCCTTCAGCAAATAGCCAAGCAGTTATATCGCACATCGATCGAGTTCCACAAATATCGCCTTGCTTTGAACATGATAATCTAAATTCGCTCGAATTACAACTATCTGTTTTGGATATTTCTCAAGCTGAGCTACTCATACCGAATACGAATGATGTCTCATCTCCGTTGGATACGAATGATACGTCGTCAGTCACGAGGGCTATCGCAAAACAAGATGCATTCACCTCTGTTGATAGGCCACCACATGTATAGGATACGTCGACAATCGCGAGCGATATAGCGCTACGAGATGCACACATCTCCTCAAACAAAACATCATATACATTACATGAGTCGGCAGTTAAAGGGATCAGTCTAACATCTCCTGAGAACGCAATTCTTGCTGCACTTCAATGGCATCAAACCCTTCGTCAATAATTCCAGGAGACACGCTGTGAAAGTGTTGTTCGCCAAACATTTGTGCGCGCATCTGAGTACAATCAAATGCTAGATTAATATTTTTCTCAGCTTCAGAGTCAGTCTCCTATCTCGTCCTGCAAGCGATCGCCTATTTATGCTTCTTCACAGGCAGGTCTCCTGCCAAAGTCTTTGGAATCACGTTACAACATGTTTCGTCCCCCATGGGCTCATTTTGACAATATCACGATGTTTTTGCGACGAGGTCATGCTCCAATTTTCCAGACAAAAAGAGAATATTGAACGCCGAACGTTCGATCTCAAACGCGAAGTTGAAATATTAAAGCGGGCGTGACGGAGCTCAAGGACGTACAAGGGCATGAGGTTCGGCATGTGCCTCCACGTCAACCACCAACGTTTGCTTACATCCAACTTGAAGACGACGATATCGAAATTCGAATACGTACAATGCGGTTGAACCAGTTCATTCGACCGAATCGATACTCCGGTTCAGACCCTTAACTTGTCAAAGTCACGGCGAAAGTCAATATCAAATTAGGTGCGTCATATGTATGTTATCAGAGGGAGAGAGAGCAAAACTCTCGAATATAATTAGAGCCCCTTGATCAAGCGTTCATTTTACTTGCAAAAAATGCGAATCCGAGCGATTTGTCAATACACTGCACAACAATACAACTGCGCGATGGTCGAACAATTGCAAATAGAAGAGAGGAAAACCATTGATGACACCGCCATAAAGGTTCGAGAAGAGCTAATTCTAAGAAAATAACATAGGAACTAGCATAATATTTTTTGTATAGCAAGTATCTTGAAAAGTTCAACCTGAATTGCAATCATATCATGAAAGTGATATGTCAGACGGTAGCTCTTATATAAAGTGTAATACATTGGCATATTACTTTAAAGGTAATTCGTTGTATCCGTTATCATTGAATGAAAGCTAATTGTACAGCGAAGTGTTGTGACTGAATTGAAATCAGTAAAGCCTAATACTTTTTCGAACTTCAATTGCATCCATCAGAGTGCCCTCATCAAACTTTGAGCATTTTCGTGTTTTCGTTGGATCGTCAAGTTTGTCATTTGCAATCGCGTTTAAATTATTTACATAGAGATGATAATTATTGTTATTTTGATCATTATTGGTATAGATTATACAATGCGGAAGAGTGATGGAAATATTTTTATGATTTTTTAGTTTGAGAAGATTTACATGAAATGAAAAATATTGGCTATATACGTGATTCACATGGGCCATCCTAGTTTATCGGGGTTTTAGGCTTGCTATGCTTTCAAACATAGTTTCACTAGTACAGAGTTTCTTTCTCTGCTACACATGTCTCGTCCTCAGTGATGAAGCGGACGTCCTTGACTGTTTCGGCACTTTAATCATCATACAA
>LQRL01151729.1:9857-26715 GCA_001703475.1 Hydroides elegans
TTATTATCGTACTCATTGTACACTGTACGTGTATTATGATCACATACTCACGCATTAACTTTCGTTTTTTTTGTTGTCTTAAAAAGAAGAATTATAGGCGCGGATCCAGAAAATATTGAACCTGGGGGCGCAAACAGTATAAAATATCAGATCGAACCGGAAGGGGTGCCAATTTATTGTTTGCATTACATATAAGGGCAAACCGGGGGTCACGCGACGGGTGCACCCCCTCTGAATCCGAACCTGCATTGTACACTATACGTGTTTTATGACTACATATTCACGCAATAGCTTTTTGTTTCATGTTTGTTTAAAAAAGAAGAAGAACTTGAAAGTGGAAGTTGTTGTCTAAACACAAATATACAATAACACTTTTTCGAACACAAATTCGCCATACCGTTGTTTTCAAATAATTATAAATCCATACCATTTCTGGTAAGGACTTCTTTTATGTTGCGCATTTTTTATTTAATTCAGATATTGACGAATGTGAAACCATGACTGATGCTTGTGGCATCAATTCTTTCTGTCGGAATACGGTAGGATGCATTTCTATCCTAAATGTGCTATTGTCCTATGGATAGCTAAAAAACGTGTTTAGACTAATTAAAACTTAGTTTAGATAAAGAAATATGGAGATTAAAAATATATATTGAAAGATTAAGGTTGACTTTTCCCCTTGTATTTTACAAAAACAGAGATCAAATAGGGTTGAATAAATCTTTTAAAAAATATTCATAAGAAAAGTGCAAGATTAAGGTTGTTATTTCCCTTGCATTTTACAAAGACAGAGAACAAATAAAGCTGAATATTGTTAATTTTTAGTTTAACGGATTTGAGTGCGTCTGTGATCGCGGATTTGTATACGATGAAATGGATCCCACTCTTCGCACTTGTAGAGGTATCAAATCAATTTTTGATGTAACAATAGTTTGCCATAATCTTTTAAAAGATGTTTAAATGCAGAACTGCAACAACATATGTTTAAAATACTAATCGTTTTTTGCGTATCATTTTTTTCATTTATACATATTTTATACGTTCAACCACAAGACCCATGGAGGGAAAGCTGATAACTGCATAATACACAATAAATGGAATCGAACGCACGACCCTAAGATTACATATCCTGTTCATCTACCGCCTTAGTTGTCACAAAAATCTTTCTAATGGATTTTACAACCTTCAAAGCATAAAACACAATTGCTTTCAAAACTAATTTAAAAAAAGTTTCCTGGTTTTATGAAACAAATATTGGAAATAATAAGTTCATATACGATGTAATCCATTGCGGATAATAAAGATCTTGGTGCTTCGAGCAGCGAAGCCGAGTGTCTCGATAAACTTTTACTACTCAATCCCCCAAACAAACTAAAGTGTAAGTGTAAGACATACATCTTTCAAAAGAAATGTATGGAACCAATCATATCTTTTCGCCTTGCAGATTTAGATGAGTGTAGTGAGTGCAGTAGCGGGGCTTGCTCGGACCTGTGCGTCAACACTGAAGGTAGTTTCGTTTGTTTTTGCCTCGACGGTTATGAACAAACAAACCATCCGCGAATCTGCAAGGTATCATTGTATGAATAAAACTAATAAATCGTAACTTCAAGTAATATAAAACACTGATGTGGATGACTATGTATGAAATAAAGCCGCGTTCAAGAAACAAATGTCCGTCAATATAAATAAAACTGCACTTATATCATGAACAGAAAAGATAAATTGCTTTGTTTTATACACACTTGGCATTGAGTTTTTAAGTTTTAAAGTACATTCCTTAAAAGGATTTAATCATAAATACAAAGGAGCTGTCACCTTACTTGAAAATATTCAAAACCCTTTTTATAAAATCATTTTTTTTATGAAACCCAGTTTTCGTTGCAATTAAAGGCACGTTCACGCGAAACAAGCCCAAACAAGCTCGAAAGCGCATTTATTATGTTTTTATATTGATTTCACTTGCAGAAAAAAGCGCATGATTAAAACAAACAAATTATGCTTTTTTTCTTGAGGTGAAATTGGTATAAAAGCATAAGGAACACGCTTTTGAGCTCTTATGGGCTGTTTCGGGTGAACGCATCTTACAGCTTCTTTTTTTTCAAAACCAGGACGTAGACGAATGTGCCTTGGGTCGCGACAGCTGTGATCCGGATTTCGGGATCTGCATCAACGCTCCGGGAAGTTTTGCGTGCACCTGTCAGGCCGGTCTCTTTCGGCTGCGACTCACCAACGAGTGCATTCGTGAGTTGGAATAGCTGATTGAAAACAAGACGGGGGTGTTAAGTTCATTATCTCACTATGTTATCCCTAAATGGTATATTGTACGCAATGTTTTTAATGTCACGTAAAAAAAAATGGATGAGTATACCGAAAACTCGGAGAGTTGTCCAAAACAATTGAATGAGTTAACCTAAACTTGGGTGGGCGGTCTAAGCCATTGGGTGAGTTGACTAATATGTTTTGATTTTATTTTGAGTGAGCTGTCCTGATACAAATAGTGAACATCTTCCTGTCATCGTCTGAAACCACAATTCTGTGTACCCATCTTATATGTAGATTTTAATTGAAACTAATTCCTTTCTTCCCTCACCCTCTATTTAAAGTGGCCCAGCAAGTTGTGCAGATTGCCTTCGACCTTCCCTTCGACGTCAATCTCAACGATGACAGCGACCCAGCCACGCAGGCATTCGTCAACGCAATGCAGCAGACGGTGAGCAGCATGCATTTCATAATTGAGTTTATATACAAGAATGAGTAAACACCTCATAAGAGAATATGGGAGCTCGTTCTTAATTATTATGTGACAGAGCAACAAAAATAAGATATTAGACCTTTGTATAGAATTTTTTGACAAAATCAGGCCACTTTTGAGTTGGGCCCTTGTTGTACGTTTTATGGTAAGGTTTATTCTCATTACACCCTAATCTATCCTTACATCAGTCATTTAGCTATTCAATAGAAAACTATCAATTGAATATATTGTATAGTTACAGAGCAGTTGACTGCCAAAAATTTCGACTATTAAAATCGGGTGTATCAAATATTTTGGACAAAATATTTAAAATTATGAATCTTCTTTCTACAGCATAGGAGTACCATCTGATATCGTTTCCTGGAATTTGATAAGTATTTTGAAAAGTCTAAATGCGTTTATGACTAGTAGAACTTGAATGTATCGGTGAAATTTAGAACTTTAGGGTCCCCCGTGCCCTCTTTTCCCGTAAACCAGTCAAGAGGTTTATTTTGTTTGGTGAGTCATGTTATATTCAATCATTCGTATTTATATATATGAAACATTATATTTGTGTTCTTTTAGAATGAAATACACTGAACATAATGTCCCACGACCCCATATTTTTGTATGACAGTTTAGAACAATTATGTAACAGAGGAAAATTAGATCAATTTTGGAAATATTAAGTTTTGAAACATTAATTGTGATGTATTTCATTTGAAAAATAGCACAAATTGGATTTTCTAACTACATAAATATGAATAATTGAATATAACATGACCAATCAAACATAACCAATCGAAATAAACCTCTTGACTGGTTGCCGGGGAAAAGGAGCAATTGGGGACCCTAAAATACTAAGTTTTACCGATATATGCCTGTTGCTACTGGTCATTAACGCCGTTAAACTTTTCAAAATAAATTGTAAAAGCCAGGAAACAATATCACATTATACTTCTACGCCGTATAAAAAATATTCATATTTTTGAATATTCTGTCCAAAATATTTGATACACCACATTTTGATAGTCGACATTTTTGGCGGCCAACTGCTCGGTAACTATACTATATATTCAATTGATATTTTTCGATTGAATAGTTAAATGGTTGATGTAAGAATGGATTAGAGTGTAATGAGAATTAACCTTAACAAGGGCCCAATTAAAAAGTGACCTGATTTTGTCCAAAAATTAGATACAAAGGTCTACAACGTCATTCAAACAGACTTATCTAAGGTTAACCATTTACAGGCCTCGACCACAGCGGCCTTATGTTTGATGCTATGTTTATATTAATAACAATGGACGATCGAATTAAAAATATATTTTATTTTCGATGTCGTAATGGTGCGGCCAGCGGCTCTTTACGTCTGCGTCTGCGGAATTGAATTTGGTATAAAATATAGTGATTCCAGTGAAATTAATACCACAGGAATTACTAAATTTTATACTAATTTAAATTCCACAGAGGCAGACGCAAAGTGCCGCAAAGAACTGTGTGTAGCTGCAAGAAAGACAATAATGGCAATAATTATTAAAAAATATATCATGGTGCTTAAGCGCTTACTTTATGAATGTTTATTTTTTTTTAATCAGATAAACGACTACCTATTGGCAAACCCTGCTATAGCTAGTCAAATCAACAGTGTATCGATCGTCGGAGATTTCTTGTAAGTTTTATTCGAAAATAAAAGAGAAGCCCATTCCAAATATATTTAAAAAGTTAAAAACAAAATAGTGTAATGGATGCGAATCAAATGGTTGATTCTAACGCAATCCATGCAATAAAACAGAAGACTGAGAAAACAAAATATGAAAAAAAATGAAAACACAGATCATGGACTCGTGTCCTATTCTATATAATAATAAAAATAGTATTATTTGAATATAATATTAAATCTTAAACGTCACGCTGTATCAAAATGTTTTCCACAATTTACACCTAAATAGACCTGGCAGTACCATCGTGCAGATGGTCCTCAAATCCAACTCGACACTTTATCGCTTTAACAAGTTCTACCAAACCACAATGTTCCCATATCAAACTCCACGTTGAATATGGACAATGTCTTTTCTTATATTAAATGATAACGTTCTTCATTTGCCCAGACCTGGCAGTACCATAGTGCAGATGGTCCTCAACTCTTATTCGATCCTTAATCGCTTTACCAATTCTACATATACATGTTACCATTCTAACTCAACGTTGAACAAGGGCAACACCTTATCTTATATCAATTGATTATATTATTTGCCCAGGCCTGGCAGTACCATTGTACAGATGGTCCTTAACTCCAATTCGACCCTGACCCCTGCCCAGACACAGCTGGTTCTCTACCAAGCCCAGCTGGCGCTTGCGCAACAAACCGTGAATGTCAACGGAGCCGAGGTACCAGTTGTAGGCAACCTTCGGCTGCTCGATGCGGCCACTGGAAGCACGGGTTCGTAGCTCATATTTTATTGAAATGTTTCTTAGATGTTTATCATGACAAAGATGGTAAAATACAATGAATTGCGATAAACAAGCAACCTTAGGCTGCTCGATACGGGTTAGTATTCTGTGATTGTATGTGAATGGTTTGGACTTTTGTGTTAATTTGGAGCAGATCCAGATAAAGTTGAACCGGAGGATAGATATCTTATTGACGAATTTGCAACCTCATAACATATAACATTTCATTACTAAGTTGAGATAGACATAATTATATTGCACAGTTATATAAAAATGCAATAACTGCAATCACATGCAGACAGAAATATAATTACAGCGCAAATTGCGGTTCTATTGTGTCAGACTTTTGAAGGTGATAATAATGCTATTGGAAAATGAAATGAATAGAATATTAGTAATTGCAATTTAAGTAGACTACTCTGTTGTTTACCCATTCACTTGTCATAGAATGAGGATGCACATATATTACAATAGTGTATTATATGTGTTAAATTTATAATACACCGTCATGATTACTATCAAGCATACAATGCCAACAAAATGTATGATCATATATCCATACACTGTATATGCTCTCTGTATATATTTCTGAATACACAAAAAATCGTTGAGATATAACGTAAGTAACGATTAAATTTACCCATGTATATTTTTATATGAATCTTATATCCCTATTCGTCACAGTTTGATTTGGGGAAATATTTACTATCTAGTTTCAAAATGATATTGTTTTTGGTAATCTATATTGTTCTAATAGCGAAAGCATTACAGATTTTATATTATTCTTACAGTTCCAGTTACCAACGATCCCTGTTTCCTCTACGAAGCCGCTTCTTTCTGTCAAAATGGCGCAACGTGTATTGGTTCGGCTCTAGAGCCCGCATTTTGCCTGTGAGTACCAAACATTGCCAAGTTGATAACCATAATGGATATAAGTCAGAATACCTTTAAAACCTTTAAAAGCACACTTTTAACAGGTTTCTTTATATAAGTCAGAATACCTTTAAATGTTAACTTGTTTTATAACATGGATTCAGCATTATGCAGGGCAATATTATCCGGCAATGACGAGCCAAGTATACTCCCGAAGTTAACGGGCATCATTTTTCGTTTCGCTCGGGTCAATAACAATATTGGTATTATTTATATATCAGGGAAGATGTTTTCACCAACTTATTATTGTACACACTATTCATATTTTTAAAGCTAAACATATGTTCTGCATAAAGATTTAGTAAATATATATTATTCACACTAATAACCCAGATGTCCAGTTGGATTTGAGGGACCTGCTTGCGAATTCGTTATAACAACTACAACATCAACGACTACACCTGCCTCTCGATCTCAGGCAAGCAGCACCAGCAGAACCTCCGACATAGATAATTTCGGTAAGGAAAAGATGCATAGCAATTTTTGATTGATGAAAGGCGAAGGTAAATATGTTTGTCTTTTTAAAATCTTTAATGAAATTCAACAGCATCAATTAAAACCTTATGACAACAGCAGCATTAGAGCAATACATTTCTCTCTTTCTCCAAAGTATGTATTTGTTTTTGCTTCCCCATTATATCACCAAAAAGGAATCGAAACCAACGAAACAAACGAGGAATCTGATTCAACTTTCGTGGCATCGACGCAACCAACTGCCTATGAGGATGACGACAATTCATTTGGAACTATCCTGGTGGCGACGCTGATTCCTATTGGTGTAGTGGTCATAGGAATTATTGGTTTTGTGACGTACATGGTGTCGAAGAACGGTCATGGCAAAAACGATGGGTTGGATGCAGCTTTGCATAAACAGCATGCTAGGTATTTAAATTGTTATTTTGATACTGTAATTGTCATTTGTATTTGAAACATGTTATACTTATATATAAAGCTATATTGAATTTTATTAAACACGCATACACAATACAAAATATACCATGGAAATGAACCTTGAATAGTTCACTACTATGCCAATTGTGCCATCCTGTTTTATCAAGAAAGTCAAAAATGATGACATAAATAAATTTATATAGAATACTATATTTCTGATCATAGGCACAGCTCAGACCGATACAGAATGAACGACGAACGCCAGTGGCATCCGTTTGCAAACAACTACTATGGAGAACGTTAAAACGATTTTCAAAAAGACGCACAAGGATTTCATTATTGAATATTTCAAACAATTTTCGTTTATCAAGGTTTCAATCTAACTTCAAATTATTAATGAGATTTCATAGCATCAACACGAAAATGTGATTGATGCTAGTGGCTCTCAGAAAATTGACGATAATTAATGGAGAAATTTATGAATGTTTATGAAATATTATACCAATAATATATCAAAAATTGTTTTTGATGTTTATAAAAAATAACATGATGACAATGTTAAATTAAACAAGGTGATAATGTTACGGTGATAATCAATTATTCAAGATACACTGTTAAAACATGAAAGGTGAGATGTAATGTCTTTTCACACATGTAATAAGAATGTGAATTTATGTGAGATATCTAAATGTTGTTTAATCACATATACCGAGCGTCACTGAAAACGCAAAGCGGGTTTGATATGTAACCACACAAAAACTATAAATGTTAGAATTACGAAATTTTCAGGAAAATATTCTCGTCTATTTTGGCGAATGTTCATGTAATTTTGGGTTTTCAAGTCTTATCCATTATTCCACAATTCTTCCAGAAAGAGGACTACCGTCCATTTCAAAAGTTGCAAATTTGAAATGGACGTTTTGTCGACGAATTCATCGTGTTAGAATCTTCTCGGGCTTCTGAATGCGTCTCAAAAGTAATATTTAGCTAAGAGATATCATTTAAATATTATTGGTTGCGTTGACGATCCTGTTAATATTTATTGGGAAGCATGGACATGGATGCATGACGGACATCGTTGTCGCCTACTGACGAGATCAGCCAAGACCTTATTCAAGCCAGGATGAGGAATAGGGTCAAATTCCTCCGGTACGGATCCGGCAATTGTTACAACATATCAAAGCATTTTAACCGTAAAAACATCAATATGCAAGCATATGTTTTTCAAAATATTGACTTGTAAACGCACACATATCATCCTATTCAACAATAAGAATTTGTGAAAATGAAACATAAGGGTGGGCATCGTCAACTTGATGGTAATTAACATCGGACCATAAAAATAGTTTAGGTGTACATTCATTATGCTAACTATATATCAAGATATATAATGTAAAACTTTCAGTTTAAAATATTCATTTATAAGAACACTATGGAACTTTAAACCTGCTTTGCGTTTTAAGTGACGCTCGGTATAGTTTAATCATAGTGAAATAAACAAAATAATAGTTATTATGGAAATGTTTTGGAATCGCAATATGTTCTTTAGTACTTAATTCTTATAATAATTGCTGTGTTTCGCGTAATTTATTCTGAATGTTTAAACGCACTTTAAAATAACACCTTTTTCAAGGACTATCAGTGATCTCCGACTATAATGCTAGCATCAAAGCCAAAACCTGATTAATGAACGAAAAGTATAATATCAAATTGTATCCTAACATTTTGAACATATATATGAACGTAATTTTCACAATGACCCTCTGATATATATACACAAATTTTAGTAAATTTATTTTAAGATGTTTGTTATCATATCTTTAGGGATCATCCGCTTCCCGCCCTAGATTCTGCAGATATGTTTGGCATGTATAAAGGTCCGTGTACCTACCGTCCATTTGATTTTTTCGACATGGTACTTGGTATAAAAAACGTTTTTGATATCAATTCCTTTGTATACGTAAACGAAAAAGCAAAATACAAAACCTTTTTAAGATTTTGTGTTTAATGCATAAGGAACAACAAAGGAAAAAGCTTTTTCCTTTTTGCTTCTTTTAACATAACGTACATGATACAAAAAAGGAGGGGCGCCACCGTCGCAAACGCGCGGGAATCACGTGGTGTGTGTTTATATCGTAATGATTATTTATAGAAATCGTCCTCAAATAAATGTGTTCTAGAAATTATCATACATGCATGTTTCCAGTCAAAACAAAACAAAACCACGTGGTTTAAACACGTGCGCGACAGTGGCGACACCCCTTTTTCATTCTTAATGCTCATGCACACAAAACGAAAAAGGAAAAGGCGAACCCTTTTGTGTATATTGATTTTCGCGTTTCAACAATGCAGAGCAGTGACGCGTTAATTGTAATTGCTTTGCGCTACCTAATGCGCGTTAAACAAAGTAGTTGATTGCACAAGTATGTTGTATTTTATGCTTAGATTTGAGATGAGTTAACACTTTTTTCGTTTTTCGTGCATTGCTTTCATCTCGAAAAAACGAATGGACGGTAGGTACACGGACCTATAAAGAACAGCATCGAGTATGACCAATTACACTTTTGGATCTCGGTTAAGGAACGTTTGCGCATATGAAATGAACAACAATCCAATTAGAGATGCTCTTCATATTTGAGTTATTTAATCTGTATGTCAACTTTTAGAATTGACAAGCTGTGAAATTTGAGGTTGTATAATTAAACGGGTCCGCTACAGTTGATATAATTTGTATATGCTCATATTTTTATGTGCTATTGATAGACCCATTTGAGGAACATATAAAATCCCATTATATGTTTGACTTTTATATGACCAACAAGTAAGATTTTACATGGGCAGCATTGTTTGTTCTGTATGGAATACTTTCAAACATCGATTTCTTTGTGCAATGCTTAAGACCTCATCGAAAAAAGGTTCCCAACACAACATGTGAATTTCGAATAAGTTTTCCTCGATTTATATCAAAAACATAAAAAATGTATCAAAGAAACATTATGGAAATTTCAAATCTAGTGGTGTAATTCTTATTTTTATATTTGAACTAGAACACAAGTAAAAATGCATTTAAACAGGTTGCGCCTAAGAAAATTCTATAATAACTAGTAATACTTCCCAAACAATCATACCCTCATTATTATCACATTTTCTAGCAATGTATTTAAATGTATCTTATCCACACTATTTCCGCAAGGAGCTGTTCATTTCTGTCAGATTTGGTTAGCATTAATTGTCTTAAGAGGGATATTGCCTTAGGTTACAGAATTGTAAATGAGCACCCCATGATTAAATTCTCGAAAACAAAACCAGCAACGTTCTGACCTTAATTTTGATATTATAGGCGCGCGCCCACTGACACGAGCACGAGTACGAGAACGAATACGAGTGCGAGACAAAATTTGGACGTTGTTTGCAATGTTTGACAAGTATGTGTGTTGTTATGTAAAAAACACATACCTTTTATAGAAGAGCACCCCACGAGGTGTTCCTGAAAAAGGTGGTTATTTGGAAAATTGATCTAGCTACACGGTTTCGAAAAAATGCGATCTAGCTACAGGAATAAATGGAACAGTTTTTTCAATAACTTTCTTTTTTTACCAATCCAATCTAAAATGTTAATTTCTTTTTAATCAAAATCATATAGCTAGGCGTTCTAAATAGAAATGATAGCAAACATATGTATTACATAGCACTATTTTAACTACTTGTCACAGAAGGTGTTCCTCGCCGTATTCTAGCTGCCTTGATGAGCGCAATGAGACCAGGGCCCATATTACATTCTAAGCCAGCAGGTTAAATCTTAATTTATGGCTAGATTTATGTAATTAAACAGTTAATGTTTTTATTTTCAAAGTGAATTCAAGCTATTCAGAGCTATTACAATAAGAAATTCGTTGTATTAACCGAGATATTGGTGTCGAACTTAGAATGTAAGTGCACTCAGACATGTAAGATTTTTCATGAATATGGGCCCAGCTACCTATAACAATAGGAAAACCTTTTTGCAAAAATTGCTCTTCTAGATTTGATTAATTATTGTATATTTCAATGTATCATTTGGTTTAATGCTCAAATTAACACTTTTTAAAATTAAGTCGATGGGTGCCCTTCTTTTTTTACGGCTTTCAACCAATGACTTTAACTAACATACTTGTCAAACATTGCAAACAAACAACCATATCGATGGCTATCAGAAGGGTACAATCAGCTTGTAGTATGATGAAATTATATATAAGCATGTGTACAAATAAATGTGAAAATAACTACAATTTCGCGAGGGGTACTCAACAACTTACTTTAAACATTGATCAAATTCTATGTATTATTTAGAGGTAGATGATCAGATGATCTTTTAAATAAGCTTAATACGCCGATTTGTATAAAAATGTTTATTCCGAAGTTGCAAGCAAGATACCCAGAAAAGGTAGTGCAAGCAAATATACAATCTCCTACCAGAATAAAAATTTCAATAATTCAAATGTGTATTAGGTAACTCTCTCACATATTCGTTTACAGAGATTTAATTTAGATACATCTGGGCCCTAATGGATGAAAAATCTTACATATCTGAGTGCACTTACATTCTAAGTCAGTAGGTCAAATCTAAATTCGTGGCTACATTGATGTAATCAAACAGTTATCATTATAATTTTCAAAGTGATTTTAGACTATTCAGAGAATTTCAATCAGAAATTCGATGTATCAACCGGGATATCGGTGTCAAACTTAGAATGTAAGTGCTCTCAGACATGTAAGATTTTTCATGCATATGGGCCCTGCATCGGTTGATGTAGTTACAAACATAATCCTAATGTAAAATAATCGTTTCGAAAAACAATATTTATTCTGTTCTGAAAAAAAAGTTGCAAGCAAGGAAGAGCTGCTGAAAGAATAAACATTTACCCGAATAATGCGTTGAGTGCGCTCGCAAAGTACGCTTGTTGCGTGCCAATGTGTCTACCCGAACCGATGTGTCTACCGGGCTATTTCGAACCAATGTGTCTACCCAATCGTGCCAATGTGTCTAACCAAACCAATCGTGCCAATGTGTCTACCCGAACCAATCTGTCCACCAATTCGTGTCAATATTTATACCAAGACTAATTCGATCGGGTTATTTTCACAAAAATGATTCTGCTACGACTTAGTCTAAGTCTAAAATTTAATTGAGGTGTATTAATGGAATCTTAATGATAAGCTAGTCAACTTGTTATTAAGTCCAAACCATTGTGTATTGATTTGAATGTTGAATAGCTGATCTTTTCAATATTGAGATATTATGAGATATATGTGCCAGTGTACATGTTGCCAACATAAAAGCATGTGTGTGATTGATGGGGGAAGGGGGGGGGGGTTAAATGGAACCTTGTCGATAAGCTTATTGACTTTGTATGTCAAAACAATTGTGTATTGTTTTGAATGTTGCATACCTGAGTTTTTCAATATTGAGATATTATGAAATATATGTGTCAGTGTATATGTTGACAACATAAAAGCATGTGTATGTGAAATTATAACTATGTAATAATTAAGTGCTTGGATGCTAAATCAAACATAAATTAACAGAAGGATACATATTTGGAATATTCATTATTGCAATGAGGTAAGAATGATTTATGTTTTTGTAAATAATTGATATAAAGAGCAAATAACAACTAAATTACAGCCATCATCTTAAGCTTTTTTAAGGTATGAAAATGAAAAGAACAAGGGTGCGAAAATTGTCCTCGGTCAAAACGTCCATAGAGTAAAAGCCCCCCCCCCCCCGAAAAAATCAATATTTTAAAGTCCTTGGTCAAAATTACCCTGGTTACAACGTCCCCTACTTTTTTGTTCAGTGTAAAACGAAACTCATAATGAGCAATATATGTCAAAGCGTTCTCGGCCAAAACGCCCTGGATTGCGAGTTCTCGCCGAAAAAAAAACTTGGTCAAAATTACCCTGGACAAAACGTACCCTACAAAAATATTTTTGATGTAGCATGAAACACGATTCGGGCAATATAGGTCAACACGTCCTCGGTCAAAACGCCCATGGACTTCAAGTCCCTGCCGATAAAAATATATTTTAAGGGCTCTGGTTAAAATGTCCTCAATCATAATGTACACTTCAAAAAACATCTTTATCCTTTTAATTTTCTCTCTCATAATCATTTTTCATATTATTTATTTCAGCTTGCAAGGGAAATATGGGCGCTTTCTTCTGCACCTTCTTCAATGAATAGGGGAAATCGCAACTTCCTATCCTATATCTACCATTTTTTCGAGGTATGTAAACGATAAGAACAAGGGTGCGAAAATCGTCCTCGGCCAAAACACCCACAGACTTTAAGTCTCCGCCGAAAAGTTTAATGTTTAACAATTTTTGGTCAAAAAGACCCTGGTCATACCGTCCTCTACTTATTTTGTTTAGTTTAACATGAAGTTCTCATTATGCAATATTGGTCAAAACGCCCTCGGCCAAACCGCCCTTAGACTTCAAGTCCACATTGAATAAAAATAAGAGTTCTTGGACAAATTACCCTGGCCAAAACATCCCCTACAAAAATGTTTTGGATATGACATGAAACTGAATTGAGACAATATCGGTCAACACGTCCTCGGTCAAAACGCCCATGGTCCAAGTCTCCGCCTTTAAATATTATGTTTAGATGGCCCTGGTCGAAATGTCCTCAATCATATTGTTTTTTTTTCGAAACAAATCTAAACTATTAGCATTTCCCTTCGTGAGTAATTGATTTCATGTTTTTTTCTTTCAGTTTGCATTAGAAATATGGGCGCCCGCTTATTCATTGAATCGGGGAAACCACCACTTCAGACCACATGATAAAAAGGCGACCCTATCTCTTTCTTTTTTCAAGGTATGTAAATGATAAGAACAAGTATGCTAAAGAGTTCCTCGGTCAAAACGCCCATGGACGTTAAGTCCCCGCCGAAAAGGTTTGTTTTAAGTCTTTGGTCAAAATGATCCTGGTCAAAACGTCCTCTGCTCATTTCGTTTAGTGTAAAATGAAATTCACACTGTGCAATCTTGGTCAAATACCCTGGCCAAAACATCCCCTACAAAAACATTTTTGGTATCACATGAAAGTTAATTAGGGCAATATTGGTCAAAACGTCCTCGGTCAAAACGCCCATTGTCCAAGTTCTCGCCTATACATATTGTGTTTAGATGGCCCTGGTCAAAATGTCCTCGATCATATTGTTTTTTTTTCGAAACAAATCTGAATTCTTAGCATTTCCCTTCGTGAGTAATTGATTTCATGTTTTTTTTTCAATTTACATGAGAAATATGGGGGCCCGCTTCCACATCTAATTCATTGAATCGGGGAAACCACCACATCAGGCTACATGACAAAAAAGCAATCCTATCTCCTTCTTTTTTCAAGGTATGTAAATGATAAAAACAAGAGTGCTAAAGAGTTCCTCGGTCAAAACGCTCATAGACTTGAAGTCCCCGCCGAAAAGGTTAATGTTTAAAAGTTTTTGGTCAAAATGAATCTGGTCAAATGTCCTCTACTCATTTCGTTTAGTATAAAACGAAACTCACACTGTGCAATATTGGTCAAAACGTCCCCATCGAGAAATGCACTTGGTCAAAATACCCTGGCCAAAACATCCCATACAAAAACATTTGGAGAATAACATGAAACTCAATAAGGGCAATAATGGTCAAAACGTATTCGGTCAAAACACCCAGCGACCTTAAGTTCCCGCCAATAAATATTATGTTTAAATGATCCTGGTCAAAATGTCCTCAATCAGTTTGTCTTATTCGAAACAAATCTGTTTTATATTTTTCCATCTACGTGAGTAATTGATTTCATGTTTTTTTTCAGTTGGCAAGAGCAATATAGGCGCCCGCTTTCGCACCTTATTCATTAAACCTTGGAAACCACCACTTCAGGCCACATGACAAGAAGGCGATATATACCTATTTCAAGGTATGTAAATTATAAGAACAAGGGTGCAAAAAGGCTCCCTCGGTCAAAACACCCATAGACTTTAAATTCCAACTGAAAAGGTTGATATTTAAAAGTTCTTGGTCAAAATGACCCTGGTCATAACGTCCTCTACTAATTTCTTTTAGAGTAAAATGAAATTCATATTGTGCGATATTGGTCAAAACGTCCTCGGTCAAAACGCCGCTGAACTTTGAGTCCCCCTTGAAAAACATAATGGTACTTGGTCAAAATACCCTGGTCAAAACATCCCCTACAAACATTTTTGCGTATATCATGAAACTCATTTAGGGCAATATTGGTCAAAACGTCCTCGATCAAAACGCCGCTGAACTTTGAGTCCCCCTCGAAATAAATAATGGTACTTGGTCAAAATACCCTGGTCAAATCATCCCCTACAAACATTTTTGGGTATAACATGAAACTCATTTAGGGCAATATTGGTCAAAACGTCCTCGGTTAAAACGCCGCTGAACTTTGAGTCCCCCTCGAAAAAAATAATGGTACTTGGTCAAAATACCCTGGTCAAAACATCCCCAACAAACATTTTCGGGTATAACATGAAACTCATTTAGGGCAATATTGGTCAAAACGTCCTCGGTCAAAACGCCCAAGGACACTTTAGTTCCCGGTATTATATTTTTTTTAAAAGGCTTTGGTCAAATGTCCTTAATCAAATTTTCTGTCTTCTAAAAATATTACTTAAATTAGAAAAATAATGCAATGCAGTGCTTTGTCAAATTTCCTCGCTCATGATGCCCTCTTAAAAAATCTGTCATATTATTTTGTTTTACTATGAAATGTTTTATTGTCATATTATTTATTTCAGACGGTATGCGAGCGGTAGACTCTCTCCTTCTACAACTACTTCATGGCTCAGCGAGAACCCACAACTGTGTGCCAGTTTCTTGCTTCTGGACGCTTCAAACAGCTTTTTGATATTCTATTAAGTTTAGGAGGATGCTTTTACAGTGAATTTTGATTCGTAGATCACTTTATATGTTTTTGAACTAGATAAACATGATAATGGTGTACACATTTGTCGATATATACTTGCAATTTGAGAATATATGAATGTTTTGTTATGGTTAAATCGGTTATTTTTTGTTTGCCCATAAAAGCGGCAAATAACTTTATTGCCCATTAAAGCGGCATGAACTCTTTGAAACATAATGTTGCATGTATTTCTTGCCCTTAAAAGCGGCAAAAAGTCTTATTAATTTTGAAAAAAGAGTCCTTCCATTTCATAAATATGTCTCACTAAAGTTAACACTGTGTAGTTTGAAATGCCAACAAGTAGTATTTATGGGGTTGTCGGGTGTACACTTTAATACGTTTATAACTTTACAACCCAACACAATAGCGCTTGGACTAAAATATATTTATCAAGGCTTAAATCAAATCGTGCAAACACTCGAATCCACGCATCAACGAAGTCAAGTTATAAACGTATTTTAGTGTAAATCATTATGATTCCTAGGATCAAGCTTCGACACAGACACTCCGATAAAGCGTGTAAACCGTGAGGGGACAAGGTAATAGCGCTGAATGTGATCGCTTGTGAAAGCCTTTACTGGAATTAAGGCTGTCCCACGGCACCCGACACTGTCAGAGCCAGAGTTTTCTGGTGATCGCTGTACGCTAGCCATGCCTGGTAACCTCTAAACCCACGGCCCCTGGCAAGCATGGCCCAAGACGCCTCATGTGTGTCGTATGATATATATTGATCTATACAGTGTTAATGTTTGGTGAGAGAAAATATCATATAAACGAAAATAAAGATACACATCCAAATTTATTTTTTTATTCTAAGCCTAACTCGCAAACCACACAACACGCTAAAAATACTAAAAACATCTTATGGCAAATACCAAATAAGTTACTTATAA
>LQRL01151736.1:3071-31864 GCA_001703475.1 Hydroides elegans
AGAGCGCCTGATAATCTTAAGGTCCCGTATTCAAAGCTAACACGGGTTGGTGGCATTGGATAAGATATTTAATTTAATACCGTCCTACGCCGGCGAAGCAATGGGTTTTCTTCTATGCCAAACATCTAATATTCATCCATCTCGATAAAGTTGTGGACATTTCGGTTAGAAAATATGCATGTTTTATATAAGAATCATTTACGTGCTTCACTAGACTAAACTTAACAAGATCAGGGCTAAAACTTTACATCATGGTTTCTTTCTAACTACATGTTCTTATATAAATAAAAACACTGTTAACATTATAATTGATTTGAATTACACAGGCTTGAACCCAAGGGCTCCCCTTTGGAAGCAGACTCCATTACACATGACCAAAATGCGCAATATCAGCGGCCTGGATGTAGCTGAAGAGCTGGATATTAACGAGGTAAATTATCATTGAAGGCACATTTGAACATTTGAATGGTTCCGTGTATAGTTTTCTAAGTTAGTGCTTTATGTTGAAAGAAAATCGACTCCAAAATTATTAATTCCAAATAGTTTATCATTCAGTTGATGTAGCTGAGGATTCGGATATTAACGTAGATATTTATTGATAGGATGTTTTGATACATGGAGGAGTTATGAGAATTGATGCATTTGATGAGGAATGAACCAAAGGGATCATATGCCTACCAATCTATGCGTACTTACATTCTTAGTTCATCTGTGAAATCTTGACTCAACGCTAGATTTATGCAGAGTGATGTTATCCGAAATATATATTTACAGAGATATATTTACAGAAATATATATTTTACATAGAAATCGAATATGTGCATTTGTAGATTTTTAGGCATTTTGCTTGAGACAATCTTGTTTCTATCTACATATAAGTTAACTCTGATATAAGCCTTATGATTTTTTTAAAGATTGATATGTCTCCGTATTTTCATAACAACTTTTCATGTCTAAGAAATAACTTCATATACGCCACTGTTTCCCCTTTATCTTAGCTCTTTCGTCCAGACAAAGCTATTTACTTAATCCTGTATGATTGAAAACTTTATTAAATGTTTTATTTTGAGATTAACCCGATTCTGTGCTATTTTCTATTTCCAAATCAATCTGATGTTGTTAACCATACTTCTATCTGTTCACACCTATTCTTTAAATTGACACGTGTCGTCATTACACGCTATGTTCCTAAAGAATCAAAGTTTTAAACTACAAGGTCGATTAATATCATGTATATGGAATGGCTTACATATAAACATATCTTTGGTTGGTGCTTCACCTTTCGCAGTGTCTTGTTAAACACTAAGAGCGTTTTTTAGGCCCCAGCCCAAAAGTTGGGGGCCTATAGAGTCGGGGTGTCCGTCCGTCTGTCTGTCCGTCTGTCTGTCTGTCCGTCCGTCTGTCTGCCATCGCTTTCTTGTGCGGGCTACAGTTTTTGAACGGGAGGTCATAGAGACTTGGTTATAGACTCAAATGAAAGGTCTTGGTCCGTAGATGTGCCTTTTGACCATTTCGGTCAAAAACACCCCACCGGAAGTTGTCAAATTGGACATAATAGCCAAAAATAGCGGTTTTCAAGACATGAGCTTGTACGAGCTAGAACCTTTGCACGGAAGGTCATAGAGACTTGGTTATAGGCTCAAATGAAAGGTCTTGGTCCGTAGATGTGCCTTTTGACCATTTCGGTCAAAACCACCCCACCGGAAGTGGTCAAATTGGCCAAAATAGCCCAAAATAGCGGTTTTCAAGACATGAGCTTGTACGAGCTAGAACCTTTGCACAGGAGATTTGGTTATAGGCTCAAATGAAAGGTCTTGGTCCGTAGATGTGCCTTTTGACCATTTCGGTCAAAAAATCCCACCGGAAATTGTAAAATTTGCCAAAAATAGCGGTTTTCATAGAAAATATATTTAAAATCTACAAAAACCCATACCCCTTCGAGTTGGGGGGCGGTTGGGGCCTGTTCGTGTTTCACAAATACTTCCTTGTTAGATTAAGTGATCTATTATAAGATAATTTCAATAATTATCAAAATCTATCCTACCCCCACAGCTAGGCGCGGGGCGCCCCTGGGCCTCGTTGTGGCCCGGACCAACACACGTCTATTTCGGCCATGATGCCAAACGCAGACTGCAGCTATATCCCTACGCCACTGGTGTCGATACTGGTTGTCTCTATGGCTGGCAGTTAACGGCCAAACTGTTGACTGGGGATAAGCGATTAGTGCAGGTGGAAGCTAAGAGGGAGTATGCGTCGTCAAGTCATTTTCCTGCTAATTGAATTGATGAATATTTGGAAGAAAGAAGGATATTTGGGCGATGATGAGAAAAAAAGCGGTTCAACTTTATGAACATGTAGTGCAGACCGGATATAGATATGAAGATGGGCAAGAAATTTATGTGCTTTGGTAAGAGAGAACCCTTCAATATATTCATATGAAGGCCATACTTTGTCCACTTCCTTAGTTGAAAACCTATATAAGTGTGTGTCAGGTAATAGTGTTGCAATTATTTTTAAGAATATGGTTCTGTCTAAGGGTTTTGAATAATTTGTTGATTATCTACGAATATAATAGATTAAATATCATGTTTTATTAGTCCCCCGCCCGCCGCGTAGCGCGGTAGCGGGGATTTATTGGATCCGGGTCCGTCCCTCCGTCTGTCTGTCTGTCCGTCTGTCCGTCTGTCAACTTTTTTCTATTCCGCGACCGAACTCCAAAACTACTTGGCAGAATCGAATCAAACTCTCTACAATGAAAGAATATATATTGAAGTGGTGCACCTGGGTATTGGTTTCATTGTGCGACCAAAATTGGGGTCGTAGGACTTGGTCAAAAATGAGGAAATTTCAACATAATTTGGAGTTTGCTATTCCGCGACCGAACTCCGCAACTACGGGGCAGAATCGAATGAAATTTTCTAGGATGAAAGATTATATATTGAAGGTGTGCACCTGGGTATTGGTTTCATCGTGCGACCAAAATTGGGGTCGTACGAAGGCCTTCGAATGAAATAGTCGGGTATGTTTTGTTATAAGCCAGGGAACTCGATCGTGCGACTTAAAAAGTCGTTGCACGAATTGGGACGGCGGGGGACATATAAAATATTAAAATTATGTGTACGAATTATTCAAATAAGCCTGACTAAGTATATGTACGCCTGTTTATTTTATCTATCAGATGGAAATTGTATTTGACTTTGATTTATATACGCTAGACCCATATTTTAGATGTATTATACGAATTCTAAGGAGTATGGAGTATTGCTAAATATAATGCGTTGTTGATGTTATTTCTTATATTGACTATTGTTATACTGGTATTTTTTTTATTCCGTGCATTTATACATTTAAGATGATCCTTTTAATTGTGCCAGTGTATATGTTACAACACTGCATTTTTAATTTACATATATATTGTGTTTACTTGATTGAAATATATTTTGCTTCATACATAAACATTCCATATACTTGATATTAGTTTTCTTGTGTTTTTCCGCTACTCTTTTAGATGTTTATTATTTTAGTAATATAATCGTTTATCTCTTCATTATTCAAAAAGTTCCAAATCTGTAAAATAAAATAAAAAATAATTCAAAATATCCATCTTTTCTCTCTATCCCCTCTTTCCTCACTTTCACCTATAGTTTACACCCTGTACCTGTAGGCTCAATCTCACATTCCATTATATACTGTTATTCTGGAAGCAATTTAACTTCCTCAAATTGTAATTTTTTCCTCTATCTCAGGCTGGCAATGGCTACCCATGGGCCTCCCTGTGGCCCGGTTAAATCCATGTGTATTTCGGTCACGACGTCAAGAAAAGTGAACAACTATGTGAAGTGGCTCAGTTATTTGAATTGTCAAAATTTTAAATTATTTATACCCCTTCAGGCTGGCAATGGCTACCCATGGGCCTCACTATGGCCCGGTCAAACCCACGTGTACTTCGGTCACGACGCCAAACGCAGACTGCAGTTATATCCTTACGCCACTGTCTTGGATACTGGTTGCCTTTACGGCGGACAGGGGACAAACAATTAGAACATGCTAAGGCGAAGAAAGTGTGGGGGATGATTAAAGGGATACCCACGTGCGGATCCAGAAGATATCATAACTGGGGCGCCAAGTGTGTCGATTACGGTAATCCCCATCCTTAGTCCGCGCCTTATAAGGCAGTTATAAAAACAGGTGTATTTACGGCGGTTGTTTGACGGCGAATTGTTGTCTTGAGATCAGTAATTAGTGCAGTTTAAGGCAAAGAAAGAGCATTTGAAACCTGGAATGTGTAGGAGAAAGGGTCCTTAATAATGGGATATCCAGGTGCGGATCCAGAAAATATAAATGGGCAATAATGGTATAAAGTACGGGGTCCAACTTTTTTTATTGGCGCCTAAATATGTACTGGGTTCATTTTTTTTTGATTGTCGCTTGGTATCACAACTATAAAAAACGTTGCAGTCGATTTAAATGATTGCTAGTGGCATGTGCATTAGTCGGTGTTAATATGGAGTTTGCGATGTTGATGGTGAAAAGTGAGTGCTTGCAAGTGATAAAGGATGAAACACTGTATTAGCAAGAACTCATGGACTTAAGCAGCATAATAATGTAGACTATATAATATGGTTCATCGTTAGATTAAATATGAAGTTATAACAATAAAAACTACTTTGATTAACATGAGGTTTCTGTGATAAAAGAGCTTACTAGCTAAATATATGTAGATCAATTTTCAATCATGCTTCATTATGAAATAAATACATTTTTAATTAGAATATGTTTTATTCTGGAATTCAAAAAGCATTCATTGAAGATACAAATATGTTATTTGTGGCAATGTTATAAATCATTCGACTGTTATTATTATCTTCATAACTGTTATTGTGAAATTTATTTAGAAATAATTAAGAAATAGCTAGAAAAAGTACCAAATTTATCAAATCTCATGTACTGAAAATCAAATAATGTCAATCACATATGCCGCTTCCAATCAAGTTTTACTACTTTGATACAAAATATAACTACGATTGTCAAACTATTAAAATCGTCATTTTTTCTTTCCAAAATATCACGTCCTAGTCAGTTTTCATTTCCGAGTGACCGGCTTATTGTTCTCTTACGAACTTGACTCTGCTTTGCAGCTGGTGGCATTTGTTGGCTCCACCACCCACGGACCTCTCCTGACTTTGTAAGGCTTCGATACCTTGGGGCAAAAATATGTCAAATAGGTCAAAAGTGAATATAACAAGAAGTGCAATTGTGAGCTTTTTTGGTTTGTTTTAGAAAATGCCATTTTCGTGTAGGATTTCATGTGAAATCAGAAATGATTCGCGCTAAATAATTCTGAAATAATGCCCTATCTGTTTCGAATTTCATGTTTTCCTATATATTTTTTACACGCGATGATAAACCACGTATTCAGTAATCATAATTTATATATATATGTGTATAATATGAATATTATAATTATATATTGGTTATTATGATTTCACTTTTAGGGATGTAGCTTACCATTTATTCTGGCGTGGCTCTAATGGCGTGAGTCCCTGATCGTCATACTGGTCGGTCAATGGGCGGGAATTACTGAAACACCAAAATACAGTTCATGTTAGTGTCATATGCGGCATATGCATGTGAATAAATGAAATTATAGTTCACATTATACGTTGAACAGCTGAATATCATTTCATTTCTCAAACTTGAAACGTTGATTTCGACAAGTAACAGCCTCTTAAACATGTTTTTCTATGTATGAAATGAATTTAAGAAAGTGACGTTCAAAAATAGTCTGTGGTCAAATGCATAAACAGATTTTATGTTGTTTCTAGTTTTAGATATTTAAAGTTCACCCTTTTATTGTGTCGCTGAGTATGACTGTTATAGATATTGGTACTTTAAATCTATTTATTATCGCATCATCATTATCAAATCAACGTCCATATCTTAAAAAAAATAAATAGAAGTGTTGCTCTACATTTCGTCAAGGTCCACATTCAACGATTGAGCACCACTTTCTTCATCTTCGTTACAATCGTTGCTTTCACTCGCAATCCCATTTGAAGCCGCAGCTGTTTCATCAAGTTTATCACTTCCGTTTATTGTCGTTTCATCATCCCCAGAATAAGTATCGATTTCCAGGCTTTAACAATTAAACAACTTTGACATGAGACCAAGCATTTGTGTACATATAATGTATGTACGATTCGCTTTTCACCAAATTGATATAGCTGCCTGTCTAATATATATCGGCCGATATAGATACGCTATGGATAGGCCTGTCTATTTTTTAAATCAGATAACACTTATCGAGCCAAATAAAATGAAACTGAGAGATACGCAAGTTAAGCAATTTAAGAAATACCGCATAAATCACACACAACAGTGGATGATGGTTTGACGTATTGCAAATTTAAATGGAATTATACCAAAATCAAGCTATTCCCTGTTAACTTACTTTTCGGAGGAATCCGGTTTATCAGAGAAAGACGTTTCTTCCAAAATTATTCCATCACTGATTTAAAACAAATGATTAGTTATATTTGAGGGTTGCTGTGCCGCCCCTAATGAAGAAGGGTTAATTATTTCGGAAGACACATATACCTTTTTTTATAGTTTAGGTAGCATAGAACCTATCAAATATAGCTAGTCCACTGTAATATTGGTTTATAACAAATAACATTTGCAACTGCTGTTGTAATTTGCAATAAAAGTACAAAAAAGTACAAAGTACAAAAAAATAGTAAATATGTAAATACCAAACAGTTTAACATGTTTTTTTGTCGATTGATTATCTTTTTTTAATCATGTTGTTTCGTTAATACTCACCAGGACGATTCACTAGTAGTACCATCGATTTCAACCATGTATGTTTCAGCTTTGTTCGTATCTTGCTGTGGTGCCACTTTGTTTCTATAATCACAAAATTAAAAGGAAGAATAGTGCATTTTCTGGCAATTATATTGAATCAAGTTTTATATATGAGCATGAACTAACTTCCTTAAATTAAGGTTTTTATTAGGTTAAGCATTAACCCATCTAATTATTGTTTGAATATTTGAAATTAGAAGGATTCATTTTCGATTTGTTTCATGCAAATAACACAACACGTAAAACTATAAAAACACTGATTTTGCTGTTGTAATATATTTGTTTGCTTATTTTATAAATTATACTTTTTTAACCTTGGTTTTCTGATTCGATAAGTGAATCCAGCTATTCCCGCTACCATAACGATACCCAGCAGAATGAGCCAAACTCCCCATCCGGCAAATTCTGTGCACGTATCTCCGTAGTACCAGGCTTCACAGCTATATATTAGCAACAGCAAAATGTAATATTAACCAACCATGTAGAATTCTACCATTTCGGTTCCTTAATAAACATGCACTCTTGATATATATGTACGAAACTATATAGCATATTTTGAATCAGAATATCATATGAAATAAAAAAAAACAAAGGGACTGGATAGGAGATGTTGTGAAATATATTAATTACTTTCGATAAACTATTTCGATTTGCTCTAGCAGGCGCGGAATAAGAGGGGCGCGCGCGGCGTTCCCCGTACAATATTATATGCTATACTAAAAACTATATTGGAGCCCCTATGTCTCCGATATTTCATAACATGTATTCAACATGTCCTCCATTCATCGCATATAAGTGATTCATAAGTCAAAGCTTATAAAAACTACCTGCATTCATAGTTATCGAAGCTATTCGCACGCTCACTTGATGTGCACTCCGGATCATGACTGGCATAGCACGATCCATGTACACACGGACTAATGAGCACACTGACGTTTAGAGCGATGGGCTGGCTGAACTGGTTGGCGCTGTCGTGGGCGATAAGCGTTATCATAACCTGCGATAGAATATAGTAGCAGCTCAGTGCCAAAAAGTCGATTTCAACCACCAAAAATTCATATATTACCTATACGGAGTTGGTAAACTATCAAAAATAAAAACATTTACGAAATATGATTAGATTTTAGATTTCTTGTAAGATCAAGTACAGAAATATGTTGTTCATGTTAATCTTACGCAATCCTGTAATCAAAACGTCCAGGTTATCAGGATGTATATCCGTACTTTAATAAAAAAAACGTTTTACATGCGAAATAGATGTTCTACCTTTTATTCAAGATGTCTTTAAAAGTTTAATTCTAGTCATATGTTCAAGGATTAGGATACTAAAAAAGAATTATTTCAACTATAATTATTTACCACGCCGTGGTATTCCTCGTCCGTGACAATGCTTATCCTGGCCACGTACTGGTTTCTTGCAAAACATTCCTTTATTTCATCACTCACGACTTCATCCTCAAATGCAGCTGTTTCCATGGTTGCAGTCACGTTACCATCGGATACAGTTTGCAGAATCCCGAGAGAATCAGACGGATTATAGTCACAAAGGTATATGTCACCTATGGGTTTATTAACTGTATTGCCTTCCGTAGATATTTGTATTGTACCCGTTGAAAGGTGTTGGCTGTCGACCATTGATGCGAAATATAACCGCGGAGCAAACGGTATTTCGCGTACATTGATCATGATTTCTTCCTCAACAATATTTCCTTGGACGCCTTTTGGCAAATTAGTCTCGGTCATTTGAACAATGAGTTGATCTTGACCGAAATAATACTCGTTGGGTTCGTAGTAGAGCCAGCCATCTTCTAACAACTTGGATGTACCGTGGGTAGGGGCGGAGATTTGTTTGAATTTCACGGTGTCACCTTCTGCGTCCGAGTAGGACAGTTGTTGTGTGACGTGATGGTTTGCCTTTGTAAGAAAAAGTAAAGATAAATTAAGGAAAGGACGAAGACATTTTAAAGCAGATACTGTTTTTGAAAACACACAGCAAGCTAGCTAGATATGCTAAGGTTGCACGCCTGAGATGTCGCTTTCGAGCATGTGCGTTGAGGATATCAAAATATGGGCCAACATCAAATATTTATTTTTTACCTCCAAATTCAAAATGACGTCAAAGCAACGTCATTTGAACGTACGCGTAAGTTTTAAAATGGCAATTTAAGTCATGTAAAATATATTAAATTCGTCTACCTGAAGAATGATGGCGTCCCTGTTCAGCACAGGAGCTTGATTTGCGCTTCCTTTATCAACCAGGAATATCGCAAACATTGTTGGTTTCAACATCCAGTAATCGTCAGATGATTGACAAAACTGAAACAGATTTGAAGTGTACAAAACTTTGATAATGCATGACTCAGGCAAAACATGATTTGTTCATGAGGACCACTGAGTAGCGATTACAGTTTTATAATTTGAAATGATAAAAAAGTAGTACCGTATTCTCTCTAATAATCGCACACTCTCCAATAATCGCACACCCCTAGCGAAAATTACAAATTTTGTCTCTAATAAACGCACACCCCAACTTCCGATTGCTTAAAACTCACTAAAATTAACTGAAATGACGGAAAATTGGGATACATGACAATTTTTGGTGAAAATGAGGATGAGAAAGTCGACAAGAAAATAACCAACTACGATTCGCCTGAGCATTATGATGACTTATTCCAGCTTTTAAAACATTTAAATAAATAATTTATCATATAAATCATGTATTTTATAGTGTTTTCATGTATCTCTAATAATCGCACATTTGCGATTATTGGAGATATATGAAAACGCAGATTTTGAAGAAGTAAGCCCACATGTGCGGTTATTAGAGAGAATATATCAATATTCATGTAAATGTTAAATTACCATCATTAAAAGCCTTTGAAACCTCGATTGACTATTTCTAAGACGAAAACTTCGATATGTTATTCATGTACTTCAAAAAAATACATCCAGATCATAATTGACCAATGTTGAATGATAAAGAAAAAATACCTGTATGACGGAAGAATTTTCAGAATGGCCATGCAAATCACAATGATAATCAGTGGCATACCATTTCCGTTCATCTGAGTAATAAAAACATAACATTATTTTTCTTGCCACGTACTTGAAAGGTATTGACCCATTGGTTCAATTTTCAATTGCATATTACTCCAAATGCATACATTTGGCAGATAGTTATATATACTTTAGCGAAAAGCTATGTTTTTTTTCTTCAAAATATTGAACCAAGAAAAATATCGACGTTTTATATACGTTTAACAAATGTTATATAAATGACATCAGTATATTATTTTCCTAAAAAAATATGCCGAAAAAAACTAAGAATACGCAATGTGCTTGCCTGTTTTCCAGTACAGCAACATCTGTTCCGCATCCTCGAATTTCGATGTCATTTCAATTTCGATTTCTATCATTGATTTCACTAGCAGTTCAGGTGCCGGTGCAAGGAAAAAAACAATTCCGGAAAATCCATTAAGCCTAAAGGATAAGTAAGACAGCACTACTGCATTGATAACTGATTGTGTAAATTAAACCTATAAACTGTTTCATACTCACAAACTTAAATAATCGTATTCATAAAATGATAACACTTCTTTTATTGAAACTATACTATCGCAATACTTCGCGACATCAAATCAACACAAAAATGACAATAAAGTTAACAATATCTTAAATTTAGTTTTAAACATATATATTTTCATAATCAGCCAAAATTGACCTATTTTGCAAAGCCCGCGAGGTTTGGTTATATGTCTCAGAGGGATCCACAATATAAGGAGAGAAACTGAGATTTGCTGAGTTGTGATATGGTGTATTCCAATCTGCCTCTTTCAGGCTTCCACTTATCACCATTCCATTTGCTGTAAAATAAAACGGGAATTATACCCGAGAGGTCCTTACTAAAATATTTTGATCCGAGAGAAGGGAATAATTAGACTCTATCCCCCATCTATAAGGCCGATAACCACTTTTGTAAGGACCCCAAGGATTTTATTCATTTGATACATAATATCTAAGTTCAAAATATGGAAATAAAGAGAGTATGCACTGCTAGAAAATATGAAGTGATATTGCCCGGATGAAATTGCCCCATATATTGCAACAACCATGCTGTGAAGATATGTTTTGTATATTCTTTGCTTGTTGAATTCCTTGTTGTTTTATTATAAACATAAATTAAAATAGTTTTGGACTATTACGAGTTTAGAGTTGAAACTTTATAGGTATTGTTATACCTTCCGCCGTAATTGATACTAGGCCGTTTTCTATTGGAAGCTCTGAAGAAAGGTGACCGTCAGCCTCTGAGAGGACGTCATTTTCTCCTAAAGAATATTATATTTATATTAATTAATATTATTTTATTAATAAAGACTGAATATAAACAATCTAAATTTTTCAACAGATATATCCGTTATCGCGGCGCTGGACTACGTAAGGGCACACGCTGTGGTCGCCTCCGTTTGATTCTTATATATTATCCATCGGCAACCCCTGTTAAAAGTTTTTGTTTTGGTTACATGTTGAGATACTCAAAATACTTATAAAATTAAGGATAAAACATATGAATCTATTTACGTTTAATGCATGAGGGTGGCGTCGGTAGATATTCCTTCAAATGTGCCTTCGTCAGACCAACAATGTGGTTGTGCACGCATCGACCTGGCTCTAGCAGCATCGAGCCTGGGTCAACATATTCATCCTCAAATACCATTTCCTGTTGACCCAGCTGAAAATAATATAAATTCACATAATATAAATGCTATTTAAGTTACAAGTTATATATTTAGTAAGTTTGTCGGTCCACGGCATCATAGATATATCAAATTACTTCTCGATCAGAATCTTATGCCCTTATAACGACATTTGCGACGTCAAGTTTACAACTTTGTTCACTCGAATTGTATAGTTTGTCTTTTATGGTGGAAGTATAGATATGAAACTTCATAACCAATTGAATCAAGACAATATTAAATATTATAACGATATAAAATGAAGACATACCATTTGATAAATAAAAAATCAAAGACATGCTACCATTATAGAACCATTATAATAAACATAAAATAAACATATTTACGTTGATTGCGATACGTGCAAGACTGACGGACGTGTTCTGGTTAGCATACCACAGATACCCATCCTTACGAATTTCCAACTTAGAAGACATGTTTGCAGGGACATTCATAGGTATCATCAAATAAGTGTCATTGTCGCTCGTTCCAATTGACCACTCTATATAATTATGAAATTAAGCAAATAACAGTTATATTACAATTAATATTTAGATAATCCAAGTATAATTATAACCTTTTATTAGATGATTATTAGATATTGATAAATCTGATGGATGTTATTTGTAAACAAATATATTGAAATTCTGATTATAGCTGTGATACTGACAGCCTTAAGGCGTGGGATAATGAAAAATATTTATTGTTACAACTTATTTAATTGGCTTATAAATTTTCCTGTAAATCATGTCATGGATGCAGTTATAAATGACATATATAACAGAATAACACTTACCAAGCATATCGAGATTACTCGCATCTACCCCATCTAGACTCAACGCCACCATATCACTCCTCCTAGTAAAGAAAGTCAGTGAACCATTCCACGATACAGCCGTGTCATTTTCAAACGCTTTCACTGTCACATTCTCAATCTTGGGCTCTTCATGTAAAGGCGTTATTCCCGCTGTTGATCCCGTTGTATTCAACCCTGCTGCATTGCGACCAGTTACGGTTACAAAATAGAGTATGCCATATTGTACAATACCCTCTAAATCATCAATAATGACCTGTGTGTCCAAACCCACGGATGTTTGTTGGACGATATCCGTTTTTCCCGGGGCAGTACCTATGGCTATGATATATTCGACCAATGGGCTTTCGACGTCATTAAACTCCCAGAACGCTGATAAGGACGAGTTACTGCCTTGGTATTCAGCGGGTGATTCAGATACATAATCAGGGTCGGACGCATGAAGGAAGGTAATTTTGGGAGGTGTTGTATCAACCCTCAGCCAATTGGAATGCGTAATGACACTAAGACCAGCTTCATTGAATGCTTCAACTTGGAGATGGTATAGATAAGGCATGAACTGTTCCTCGTTATGCTCGTTTGTGACATAGATACCGGGTGAAAGTGATAAACCACCTATGTGGATATCCTGGATGTTGTAATAATCCTCGAGTATCCACGAGCAGTCATTCGTGCATTTTAAGGCATCACATTCAGTCATGCATGGATGACATATGTCAATATGTTGAACGTTGCTGGTCAAGTTGAGATAATTTGGACTAACCAATTGGACGTCAAATGAATGAAGACCACTCTCGATATCATGAAACGCCGAGCCATAATGACACAGTTTAGATTTCGCAATAGGCAAATACAGAGCTGATATTGTTGAAGTGCATTGGAATGGGTGGAAAGGATTAGTGAAAGGTGGTACGACCTCATCATGCGTCCAAAGCCGAAGTGCAAGTGACATTTCATCCAAAAGCTCAATAGACTCCAATATACCAATGATCTTATCCTCTACCGAAAGAGCGACCTGCCAATAATTCTCGGATAGATGTTTCATGCTCAAATCATAAGTGAATTCTGAAAGACTGGGATCCCCTGGCAAATCTCCCCAAACGATTTTCACACCGTCAAATCCACGAGCCCATAACAGTAATTTCCAAACCTGAGTCTTGTTACCCAATGGAAAAGCCAATATATGAAACCCAACTCCTTTAGATGAAAATGAATCAGTGTTTGATACATTCGTTGTGTTGGAAAATTCATTAAAATCTTCAACAGTTGTCAAGTACGGTATATAAGTCGCATTTGGATTTTCAGTCACTATTTCGTTTACGATAACCTCTCCTTGTGCCATGAATTCTTCATCACTTAATTCCTCTTGGACGTCAGGCAGTTCAAACTCAATATGTTCCTGGTACAATCTCTCTAGAAGAGCAAAACTCATAACCACTGGTTCATCAACCGAAGTCTTGTCAATTCTCGTCTTTAGTGTGAATGTGCCCTCTAAAACATCTGTATTATCAATGACCACCATAGAACTATCAAGGATATGTGTACTGATATTGGTATGGATCCTCATGTCTATTTCACCCTGTGCTGTTTCATCAACGTTCCATGCGTTGTAGGTCATGTAATGATTTCGTGGTTTTCTTGGTGTGTTCAAGTGGTAGATCTTCCGATTGTGTACTACACGAAGCTCATCTAGGTTATTGGGTACGATTGTATTATACTGTGAACAGTTGGTGATGGTGTCGTATGGTGTTATCGCTAGGGTTCCATGCACATTCTCTGTTGACGATTGGTAGTAAATGGGGTTTGTAAAGTCAGCTCCTGCGTAAACTGACCCTAGAGCCGGAGAGGAAACATCAAGGAATATGGCTTGAGACAACATGGAAGATGATGAATTAGCGTTATTGAACGCCTCTAGTGAAATGAAATATGGAGTATTTGGCTCAAGTTCAACTCCTAGAAATGTATACATCCGAGCATGACCAATATCAATAATATCGCTTAGTGGTACATATGATGACGTATCAGAACAACTATCATATCTAAGCAGTTGAATGGCTATATTGTTGAGAAAACTTTCCTGGTCATAGAAACCGTCAAGAGATATCGAGATATAATCGGGCGAAGTCGTATACTGTGCCACATTTGAAAGACCAGCGACCTGTATTTGACTAAGAACGGGTGGCGTTATGTCGACTCTAAATCGAACAGATTCCGCTGCTGTACACAAATCTCCGGTAGCCTCACCAAGAATCGTCACAAAATAGAACTCACCTTGTTCGAGCCTTAGATTATTTACCACATCGATTGTGTTAAGCCCCGTGTCCTTCAGTGGCATTTCTCTGCTCCAGGTGCGAAGGCGATTGATGAGTCTTTCACAGCTTATTGTCTTGTTTGTTATTGAGAAAGCCTCTCGCCCTATACCCCATAAGTACCTTTGCAAAGCGAAATCAGAAACAAAGCTATCCCAAGAAATCATAAGATCATTCAATGAACCAGTGAATGAAGGGACGTACACATGTCTTGAGGTTATAACCTCCTCATAACCAACCTTGATACCACTAGAAGTACTATCTACAAAAGCATTGGAAACGCTATACCCTCTAACTGTCCCATAATATGTCACCGTATGCTCAGTAAGATTCAAATCATGAAACGTATAGGATTGATTGAGCCCGACATTGACGAAATAGTGTATGTTTGTCCTTGTGGTATAATAAGATGGATCGTCTCCGATCGCCACTTCGTAGTAAGTAATCTCCTGCCAGGTATCGTCCGAACCAAAGGTGTTCCAATTAAACGATAGCTGTGTTGTACTCTCTTGCAATTCCCAGTCTTCATCCTGATAAAGTCCATCACGCACGGCACCTGGATAAGGAGGTTCAATAACTGCCATCACTCCATTTGATTTACCTTTGAGTGTACGGTTGACTGCATCGATCGCGTCAACAAACACGATGTACGTATGGAAGTTCTCAAGTTGGAGCTCATCATTTTGGAATTTGTTGTTGTAGCACACGGTTGCGTTGGTGATTCTCTTCCCTGTGATGTCTTCTATGTGCCACTGGCATTGGATGATTGGACACGGATACATCATGTTGAACTGACCACTGATAGAAGAAACATCATTTTGGTAGTTTATATCAACCAGTCCCAGACCGTCTTTGACTGTTATAAAGGATGTTGGTGAAATGTAGACTTTGGTTGATGCGCATTCAGACACCTGTCTTGCGGCATTGATGGCCCTAACTGTTGGATAGACAATAGTTCCTGGTTCAAGCTTGAGTTCGGTTAGAAACACAATTGTCTCGTTTCCAACGTCGACGAAATCGTGTATATCGCCAATGCCTTCCTTGGATCCGATTCCTACTTCGTACCTGAAATAAGGACAGTATGAATATATATCATATATCAGATAAAGATATATATATTTCGCGTTTATGTTAGTGTAAGTATGGATGCATTACTTCAAATTACAAAATCAAATTAATGATTTAAACATTCTTGATAATGAATAATCACTAACCTTTCAATGCTAGATTCTTCCTCCTTGTAATCCCTAATGTGGAGTTGCATAGTCGTAGTGGACATTTGACAGACTCGTGCTGTAGTCGTCTCACTCGGATTTACTGGTGTTGTCACCTCGATCAAACCAGGTACAGGTGGAGTCTCATCAATAATAACCCGCGCAAAGGACGCAGCAATAAGATTCACACTGTTTATCGCGTTCAATGTAACAACCAGGTGGTCCTTTAATAATGGGGATCCAATAAGATTTAAAGCAGATTCTAGATTGATTGTGTACTCCACAGTACCATGAGTCAGTGAGACAAACTCAACCACAGAATCATCAAACTGATACTTTCCAATACCGATTGAAACATTTGTTATGGGACTTTCCATGTCTAGGGGTTCGCTCCATGTGCATGTAACAAATGGATATACACTCGAAATAAACTGAGTACATTCCAAATCGCGCTCAATGACTGGGGACGAGGTATCTATTGTAATGGAGGGGGAGATTGTATCTATTTGATTCCCAGAATCGTCTATGGTCGAAATGGTAAAGAATACTGTTTCACCTGACCCCACAGATACATCACCAAATGGAACCTTTCCATTTTCCTGAACGGTTTCATTGACTATATCACTTAGGTATGGTAAAGAGCCCGCCATCCAAACTTCTTTGGAAATTCCCGATTCATCAGTGGAGTTCCACTCAATGATTATAGAATCTGCATCTTGTTGATAAACGTTAAGCAAATAACTATCTTGGACTTGTTCCAAAATTCCAACAGTCTCGATGGTAACCTCAGGAGGCTTTAAGTCAATGGTCATACCATCCGAACTTGATTCAAGGCCTCATGACACTTATACCCGGTATGTGCTCTCACAGTCACATATACAGTCATACCATGTTCTAATGGAAGATGAAGCACAGCCTGACCGTGCGTGGAATTTCTCATCACAAGACCAAATGAGGAGAATGGAGTTATATCTGAATACCCTGCATGGCTACCCAAAGCCCATTCATATGACCTTATACCACAAGCAGCGCTTTCAAATCCCATGAAACTCATACCAATTGATGATTTATCAATTGAGTAGTCCTGATCTTGGAACAACTTTCGACCATCAAAAACCTGACCAGCCACGTTTTCCTCATAAACATAAATCGGTTTAGGCACCTCGACCGCCGAAAATGCTCCTGCATTGTTTCTTGCCTTTACAGAGACATAATACAAAGTACCATTATTAGAATCACCTAAGACAATATCATCAATGTAAGCAGATGGTACAGGACCGTAATCACGAAAACCACTAGTAACCGACGCATCATCGGGGGCTGTGCCGACTGCGACATGGAATCCATGGATGTTGCTCTCATGATCGTACCCGCTCCAGGACGCATGGATGCCTTGGTGATCAGCATGAATTACTTGACCGTCATCGTTGAGGCTTTCATCGGCACCGAAAGGACCAATATTTACCTGAAACAAAATCGGGTGTTTCATTTATATTCAGATTAGTCTACCCCCCTTCAAAAGGGGTTAGGTATTATGATTATCAACAAATTTGAAAATATACATGTGTTTTATTCTAACTGTTAATATTATCTATAAATACTATGACAAATGATTAACTAAGCATACCACAGGAAGTATGTTTGTTATAGAAATGACCTACCCGTGCGTTACATTTGCGTTATGTTACAGGTGCACCTCTTATATTTGCATACATAATATATTATATTTGACGCTCTAAGATACCACAACTTACTGAATTAACTACTGGTTCTGTAACATCAACAATGACTCCCTTGGATCGTTGAGTGCTTCCAAGTCCAGCCTTATTCACCGCTATAACCTCCACAATATACATACGACCGTTGCTAAGGGATACGGTCACCGATTCCTCATGTTTGTATTGGTTTGAAACATCTGGCGTGTAGTTGCGGTAGGATGAATCGGCCGGCCAAAACGGATGTCGTTGACCCCCCGAATATTGTAAAATGCGCATTTCATATGACGAAATATCGGATTCCGCGTCCAGAAACTGCCATGCCGCGTAGATTTGGGTGTCGCTTGTTTGGTAGTAGAGGTTCTCATTTTGATCGCTGACGTACATCACTGAAGGTTTGGTGAGATCGACTGTAAAGCCATCAGAATCGCTGAGGTTTACTCGTTTTGCGCCATTTTCACTTTCGATGGATACCTTTTAAACAAAGAGAAATAAATAGTTGATCATCAGTGAGTTCAATGTTCATGTTTTGAAATTTATTTTACCTATTTGAAATGCTCGTTTAGGGCAATCAGAACAGATGTGTATATAATAAAAATTTATATTTAGTAACATGAGTGCGATAGATATAAATGTATTAGGCCGCAAGAAATGATTGGATACGTAATTCTAAAGCTTACGTGTACATGGTCACCATGTTGGAAATGTAGAGTATGGTCTTCTAAATTCGTAACCGTTCCATCAAGCGCAAACGTTTCACTTAGTTCGTCGTTGACATAAACCGATGCAGTATATTTCTCTATACCACTCTCAGGATCATAAAAGCCATTCCAATTTGCATATATTGATGCGGCTTCTGACGCAAAGTCGAGATCCTTGCCTTGATTGTCACCATCCTTTACCCATCCGGCAATAGGGTTTGTCATATCAACAGTTACTAAAAAGAAATAATCAAGTATCAGTTTTAACTTTTAATAGGTATTTTGAAAACTGAAAATGTACAATAGGACAATTATTTCGAATGTCTCATTAAATGAATATTTTTATAGTTTGTTTTTCGCTTAAATTGTTTTAACATATATCATGGAAATCAAATTTAGATAAGATTGCCAAACACCTACCTCCGTTGGAGACCTTTGATGTAGAACGTGAATTAAGACCCTTGTTATACGCTTGAAGTGTACTATAATACGTCATAGAGTGATTCAATTTTACAGATGTGCATGCGCTGGCTTCGGTGTGATCAAACGTTGTGAACGGCATCACATCTGTTCCGTTGGGATAAGTACCAATGGCCCATACGTATCTGCAATGTGAATAAAACATATAACTTTGATAACATCATATGCTTGAATTATATCGCACTTATCTATGTCATAATCGTTACATTGGGAAATCGAATGTTGTACAATCTCACTCGGCCAAGGTCGTCCCTAGTACGTCGTATGTGTACGTGCCATTGAGAAGACGACTAACCTTGAGCCCAAATGAAAGTTTAAGGGACGTTCTTTTACGTCCAAACAACGACATTCTTACGCTCGAACGCAACGTCATTGCAATGTCTTTTCTACGTCCACAACGAATAAGAACGTCTGTAAAATATGCATATGGACCCAAAATTTGACGTCTGCTCAACGTCCGTGGAGTATGATGTTCATTGCAAACATGTTACACATTTAATTTACTATACCTGTCAATCCCACTTTCCGGGTCAAACCATTCGTACCACTGGACACATATTTGGTCATCATAGGATTGAAATTCCATGTCTTGCAAATGTACATCACCGTCAAGAAGATGTCCGATTTCTGGAGGTGTGGGATCCAGCATTATAGGTTGCTCACCGTGTCCGCTTGTCATCAAATCAACTGAAATGATTATGTCATATGGTTATAAAGTAATGGTCTTATTATATAATAAGAACAATTTTCCAATTATTCAAAGGAAATAATGTGATTTGCTCTGAAGCAAGATTTAGCTGACAAATTGAGTGTTTTTATTCGAAATGTATATAATTTATTATCTATGATATAATATCAGTTAATTTGTATCACTTAAGTGTATCACAGGAAGAATGTTAGATATTTACCTGACCGCTACATTTGCGCTATGCTACAGGTGTAACAGTTTACATATATTTACATACTAATTGTTAAATATTCATCATTGTATGTTGCAATAATTCGATAAATTGTGATTGGCTACTTTAACTATTGAATACATTTGAGAGAATTAAGAAGCATGTACAGAATTTATGGAATGTTCGTGTTTTTCATGATAGTTTAAGGAATATAGCTATATCATACTTACCATGATTGGATACACGAATGCGGACATACATAGCAACACCAGTGGGTAAATCTACATCGTCAATGGATACCATCTCATAGCCTTCGCGTAGGGGCTCATGATAAGTATAACCCATTACCAACACATCATGTTTAGTTTCACCTAATCCGATATCTGTCCGTGCTATACCCGATTCCTTATCTGATGCGTTGTAATATATGGCCAATATATCAAAATAAGCATCATAGAAAATATTATCTACCAAATGAATTAAAGGCGGTGTGGTATCAATGGTAAGAGGTGTTGAGTGGCAAACTGTAGTCACTAAAGCTCCACCATAAACAACCTTGTTCAATGCCTGAACTGTTATATAGTAAGTCCCATCGGCAAGGATAAGGTCCGTAGCTACACCTTGATGTGTCCAATAACTGCTGTCAGCCAAATGACTATGGGGATCTTCAAATGGCTGGACGTCTGACCCGCATATTTCAGAACCCACTGCCCAGGTATAGGCCCATATATCGGTTTCATCGTCGTGGAATCCATCCCAAGATCCTAAATAAAATATACATCACATATAAGAGTTTAGATACTAGCCTTAATAAGGTGGGTAATTAAAATCTTATAACTTTATACTATGTATTTTAATGAGAACGGGTTGACATATAGAAAATATAAATTCCATAATTCTCACCTGCAATGTAATGATTAGTCAGGGTATAGAGTAGATCGAACCCTATTTGGTTTCCGTTGAAGACTGTTTTTGATCCAGGTCCATCAATGATAAACCTATGGTTCGGGTTAGGCGTCACATGTTCACAACGTTCTCCGTGTAAAACACTGGCACTGCATTCATCATGTCTCATGGCATCTTCTTTTACATTCTCAATGGGTCCAGGTATTGGTGGAGTAAAGTCAACAACAATCTCATCGGATGATATAACGGCCCGATAACCTTTATCATTGGTAACCAAGGAACTAAGGTAGAAGCTATTTCCATGTGTTAGGCTCAGGTTGTGGTACGAGAAATAGGCACTGAAACCCTGACCGAGTCTTTCAAAATTATGAAAAGCATCACTTAACACAAGTTGAGCATCGACACCTTCGATGACGTTATGGAGGTTGCATAGTCGAAATCAAACGATACGCACGGGTCACCATATTCAAGACACTTTTGGGCACAATCAACATCTAGAGGAACCGCTGTACGCATAATGGGGTCCACGTTTAGTCTTCCAGTTCGTCCAGCTGCGAAATGGCCAAGAGCATCCTCAGCGTCGCTGTTTCTTGGGTCGTCTTCAAAAGCAAATGGATGCCAGTCAACTGTGTTATCCAAACCCTCGCCGGATCCCACACATGCGAATTGGTCCGTGACTAACGCTGAATCATCGACGATAAGCAGTGACCCGTGAAGCTCATGTGGGTGACTTGTTAAGAGGTGCCATGGTTCAAAGCGGCCCGTTGGAGGTGTTTGATCAATGGTTGGCAAGTCACAAGAGGCGCTGTATTTATGACCATGGACGTTTGTCGCTTGGGTTGTGAAATGCAGTGGAACACCCTGGGTTGCTTGCCTCATTTGAATCATCTATACAAAAAAGATAAACATTGTCCCTCCAAAATACTTCCTATATAATTGTCATAGAAAGATAAGCTATGTTCAAACATGATAGTAATTATATTAGCTCAAAATCAATTTAACGCATGATTATGTGATATACCTGTCCTGCGCCTTGATATTGAGTCCATTCCAAAACATCAGTATTACCAGCAGCTGTTCCAATCGCGTATTCCATGACGAGAGGTCCTCTAGTATCATAATATGAAGAAATCAAGGAAACCGCTGCATATTCCGCAGACCTCCCGTGAACTTGAGTAACAAGACATTGCTCAGGCATATAAACAGCTTTGACATCCCCCATTAAGGCTAAACTACTTGCTTCGTTTTCCGAAACTAGACATTGTTCCGTTGATTCGTGGTCGTTCTGTACACATCCCATATTATGCTCAAACAGTGGAATAGGTATAAACAGTACCTTCATCATATACCAAATGACCATGCAGGTTTCTTGGTAATTGACATCGACTGTTGAGCTGAAAAAAAAACATGAATATGAACTAACCGTTTCATATATTTGTTTTGTTTACTTTCTTAATGACTTTAATTGAATCATGCTTTGCCTTTTTATCAAATATAATCAATGGTTTCAAGGAAATATAGGACGCTGATATTCATAAAAATGGCCGTACCATAATATTTGAGGCTTCTCTGAAACAATTTGGTAGACAATGTAAGCATTTGCGGTCCCCATAAGAGGGGTATCACTCCAGTCTTTCATTATGTATCCGAAGCCAAATAATGCAATCTGAGCTTTGAATCGGCTTACAGTTGCATCCAAAGAAATTTCCATATTGACCTGAGTTATACATATAAATGTCAATTTTTATATTTAAATATTACTGTCTATCTTTTTATCACACATTACATAGAACTTATCATTTTATGTTATACAATATATGTTATTTTCGAACAATGCTTGGCAGTATTGGTAAAACTTCTTAATGTAAACGTTTAAAAAAAGGATTTGTTTACCTCGGAAACCGGCGGTTCCATTAGTACTTGGGACTTGCTAAGTAATTTGATCTCTCCACTAACGTCCAATACTTGAAAAACAATATATATATATATGTAAGTTTATATTGAGAAGTACCTTTATCAGATCGTTGTATAATTAGAAAACTAATTCATTGATAATATATAACAAAATGATATTATGACTTATTTTCTACATTAGAATTATATTTTAATACCAAAATCACTTACCATATCTTATGCCGAAAAATCGTATGTGAATATTATACCAGGCATCCGCTGTGGCTCTACTGTATGTCCCTTGGTCTGTTTCCAACTGACAAAAGCTTGTAAGTTCAACGCCTTTGTTTATTTCGAATTTGATAAACCATCTCAGCGCCTTGATGATCCACTTTATGCGACGTTTCCACCTACTCTGTAAAAGAAGTATTTAATTGTAACCTTTGAATATTTGGCTATATCCTGTATCAGTCCCCCTATGGTTAATTTCCCATAAACGAAACAACGCGCATCATAGCAATTTAAGCCGTCTAAACGGATTAAAGGGGACCATTACAGGATATAGCCGAATATTTAAGTAATCCATTTGGTACTTTAAACACAAATTTAGTTCACAATTTGACACGTTTGTGTCCAATTGTCAAAATATAAAATTAATGAAAGTTATTTGAAAGCTTTTAAATAAAGCTTTACTTACAAATTTGCCCACTCCTTTTCTTCCAACTCCTCTAGGGTCAGGCTCTGGGTCTGGTCCGGGATCTGTCCTCGGGTCGGGCCCCGGGTCTTTTGCTGGTTTTAATCCTGAATTCGTTGTATAACCTGGACTAAATGATGGTCTAGAAGTTGGTTTTACGCTGTCTTCATCACAGGGTATTCGCACTACGTCAAATATCTTGCATGGCAATCGTGTAAGTAATAGCAATATGTCTCCAAATGAAATGTCTCCTATTGTGTGGTTGTCTGAAGTAGAATTCTCTGTAATAAAAAACACATTCATCTTTCCTTTTAAAACCTTAAACATTTGCTAAAAGTTCAATCATAATTTCAGTCATTTAAGATAATCATACCATTAAAACCCCTACCTGGACTCGTAGTTGTTGAGTTGTTGAATGTCAAATTAGTCCATATGTGTTGATTACCCTCACAGTTTGGTTCTGCTAACGAGCAGATCGATGCAGTCAAATTCATTGCAACATTTTCTACATATGGTCTGATTTGCGTAGTCAATGTGATGTTGTCGTTATCTAAGATGAATGATAAGTTGATTTCTTCTTCCACATCTAGAGGAAAAGGATTTAGATTATTCGTCGAGTCATAACAATTTATTACGCCAATACACCATATTTAAAGATAATGTTTTTTTTTCATTATTTGTCCATTTTATTTGTATGAACTAAGAATTAATTTTGAAAATATTAAAAGTTAATAATTCATAAATTTGGAACTGTGTGATTGTTTTAATTCCGCTTAATTGTGCTTGAAATTTAATGGAAATCATGCAATTACAAAAACTTAATGTTTTTTGTCATTTTTACCTGAATAGGTAAACATTGCTGTGTTTGTTTCAAACGTTATGGCAATGCTGTTTTCGTGCAAAATATGATCCACCTCTAAATGATAATGTCCTACGGTCGCAGTGTTGTGTAAGGCAACAGTACAGATCACCGATTGACAATCAACTGACGATCTACATGAATGCATATTGCCTAATGATAGAGACGTTTCATGACCGCTGCAATCTGAAAAATAGCATATCTACACATCAATTGTATTCTCGTATATTGCTTACCATACATCCCGTCATTTTGAAATAAAGGGCGAGAGTGTCTAATTGAAATAAATTCTGACACTGTTTTGTTTGGAAATATCTTAAGAATATTCGTTAAAATGTTGGATTTCAATCGCTTGTGATTTGCTTTTTATTTGCTAATAATATTAATAAAATTAATTCTTGCCTTTGATTCCCACATGAGCCATAACACTGATCATTTTGTCTCGATGGGTATTTAAATCGGTTCCACTATCAAGTAATACTTGTCTAATCTTGACACTATCTTCTAGTTCTATTGGAACATCGATTGGATTTGAAAATACATGGTCTATGTGGTAGATAATGCTCTGCAATTCATCTGCTGTCCCGTGAAGACCGGCTTCATGAAATAAACTGACAACTTCACTGGCCGTGTAGTTGTCGTATAGATTGACGTAATCGCTTGGCTGTGGTATTGGTGGGTTGATGGGGTATTTGATAGTTTCCGTCCTTAAACACAAAGCATAAGTTAAACATTACCAGTGAATATTGTTACAAACATCTAATAATGTCAGCTCAGGAGAGACAAATTATCTCACACATTAACCAGCGTTTACGGCTTATCTATGCATTTACACTCATTTCCACAATATTTACATTAACTTTAAGTTATATACTTAAGGTGAAGGACAGCAGATACTATCTAATATTATGTTATTGTCATACAATTTAACTCAAAATGATGTTATGTTTCATCTTACATAGAAAACATTTATTATTTATATAATATCTTATATAATGAATTACTCAAATTAATCTAACATAATCAACAAACTTACCTTTCGCCTTCAATAACACTGCTTTCTTTGGAATAGTGAGGTGTGAATGTAGTGAACTCCAGATCCGACAAATATTGTTCTAATTGTGCTTCGAACAATTCTCCAAACATTAAGTACGAAAGTGGGTTATCTCCAGGGTCGGCTTTGTTTTCTTTATATTCAGTGAGATCATCGACGATATTTGCTGCACTACGAATGATTTCCTCTTTTTCTACTTTGAAGTTAGTCGACAGATCCACTTAAAATATTTCAAATATATATATCATTATACTGCATAAGTGTCTACAACAAAGTTTTTAAAAATGCAATTATGAGTCATGGTCAAATCAAATATTATGGCTTCATGTTAAGTGAGCATTGACAAAAATAATATATAATTAGATATACGGTTTTTGAGGATTGCTTTTATATGAGTCTACCTATGTCAACGTAATCATGATTTTGTTTCCACTCCAGAGAGTTGCACCCATCCTCGTGAAAAACTCGCACCGGATCCGGCTTGTCGTAATAGTCATCAACCTTGGTGTATATACCACCCTCTCCTTCATTAGCACCCTATGGAATGATAAATTTTAGAGGTGTAATAGGTCGAGATAATTCACAATGAACGAATGTCTTATATAGTTATATGAGATCTATCACAGCTTTTGTTTGCATAGAAAGTTGTACATTGTCTTACCATTCCATATGATGAGTTGCGAAATCGTATCGAAACGTGAATGTAGTTCGGTTGGCAAGGGGATGATGTAACATTACCAATTATTTCACCAGCAAGTACGAATAAGCCCCGTTCGTTTTCCGTAATGCTCTCATTGATTGCAATATATGTGATGACGATTTCATAGTCTTCCATTTCAGTTGCTAGAGGTAGAATCAATACCGAATTGGCTTCTCCCTTTAGCTGTTTGGCATATCCGCCTATTGGCGCGGTCAACTACAACACACATAATGCCATATCGGAATGATACTTATACTAGATTAACCAAAATAAACGCTATGATTATCGGTAAAACATGAGACAATCTCAATGTTTAAATATTTCTTTAGCTTTATTCGATTGCCGATAGTTTCTTACCATCTGATCCTTATTCACCAGTAACTGAACTCCATGTCTACCATTGAGAACATTCGGAAATATGCCACATCCTCCGCAACCATCGTCACATTCCGAACGGACTTGGTTGGGAAAGCCATGATCAAACTTGATTCCAAAGCTTCTATGGATGTGATCGGCTGCTAATTCAACTCTTAAAAAGAAACATTAAGTGAGATAAAAACAAACATACGATGAGTTGCATGATATATAACTTTGATATTTGATCGAGTAGAGCACATTGACTCAATCGTGTTTAAATTCATTTGTCTGTCATACATTTATAATGATAATATACAAAGCTCGTTCTTACATCACATCTTAATTTTGCTAAGAAATGGCTAATTAATTTACCTGTTCAATAACGATTCTAACTCATATGATGCGTTCGTCATTATATCATGTAGTTGCCAGACCGTATCCGTGAAATTATCGGAAATATATTGAAGATAATGTAGCTCTTCTGATATATCCACCAGCCAGTTAATCATGTTATCTCTAACTTGATCTTTCACCAATTTCTGCAACAAAACAATATTCCTCATGAATGTATTCATTACGAAAACATAGCTTGAATGCCGTAATATAAAATGTTGTAAAGATACTTTTACTATTTAACTTTTGTTACCTGCATTAGATGATCTTTGGAAGAAGATGCATATGGGCTGACAGCAGGAGTGTGAATTTGGTTTATGAATAAGTCTATGCTTTGTCTGATATTGCTGATTTCATTTGAAGATTCCATCCATTCTGCGGATTTACCTGAATCATCGATATTGTATATATTAAAGCTATCCACATCATCAAAATACACATATCAATTTAAACACATATTAACTTAGCTGGTGTTGTGTTATGTTTAACAATAACATTGCTTGAGCAATCACCTGGGTTACCAAAGGTTCAAAAATGGATTAAGAAATATCAAGTTTTAATGAGACAAACCTTTTAAACGATTTGAGAGAATTTCCATTCGCGATTTGGACTCTTGGTATATGATGACTGCTTGCCTTATACTGAAAATCAAATTAGAGGTAGTATGTCTATGCTCTAATAAATAATATATGCATTATATACTATCGTTTATATTAAACTTTAATATTGGTGATTGTTTTTCAGACAGCTTAACTGATTTTAAGATTCATATAACTAAATATAACTTTGTATCACATTATAACAACGCATTTTTATACTCACTTGTTCATTGCTACTTGAATAAAAGAAATCGATGAGTGGGGAGAATATTCTAGTCCATGTATAGCTTTCTCCATGCTTTTGGACATATCATCAATCAGTCCAACAAAGAACTCATGGTTATCACTTGATTCCTTACCCATTTTCTATACGAAAACAATATTAAATAACAAATTTATAAGGTCTCTATTATTATGACGTCCTGAAATAAAAACAATGCAGGTCTCAATAAGCAAATGGTCATATGGACGAAACAAGAAAATTTGAAACATGGTCTATAATATGGTTGATTGTTCCATTTGCTATACGTTTCTGTCTAGATGATGAATAAATCATTTCTCACTTGCAAGAAGTCATTGAACGTTGAATCATATCCTTGTATAAATCCTGCGATGTGTCCAAGAAGTTCACTACCTTTATTTGACAAAGCAGGATCTTTCACTGATATAAGAGGGACACCCCCGTTCAGAACCTTTATCTTCAGTTTGTATGTAACGTCAAATAAGTCATCTAGTATACCAGTGAGTTAGTTAACCCGCCCCATCATTCCAATAGGCTTGGACTCAGACGCATGAGACGATATACACATGACTATATCATCGGTGAGATTCCCAATAGAATGAAAGAACGCGTATGTATCCCACTTGCTCTCGATGCATTTATCAACATAGTATAGAGGAATTAATTCTCCTTCAAAGTTTTCATTTATCCCGTTTTCCAATAATGCAATATTGTCATCTATAACTGATATCATATCCGAATACATTAACATATCTTCTTTTGACATTAATCTAAACACATATGAGGAATCTAGTGAAAATAGTCCCAGTTGACTTTCGTGAGTTCCGATCAGCGAAAAGAACGTGTTTACACTAGAGACGAGTGGCTTCATGAATGTCTCAAAGTTCTGGTCAAACGCATTAAGCTTTTCAACATATGACTTGAAATCATGATCCTGTAACAAACACATAATTGATGATTTATCAATGTTTGAATATCTCATTCAATATTTACATAACTGTATTTTCCGTGTTTGCCAATTATTATTTTCAAGAACCTCATTCTACGTTTTTTAGTTTTCATTACTTATGTCATATTATTATATGCCTATTCCACACATTAGTAAACCATGACGCCTTCCCGAACTCCAATCAAATTATTGTGCTTATATAATGTTTTGTTACCTAATTCTGAGTCATCGATTGCTAATGTTAAATGTCTATCTCCCATTATAAGATTATAGAATAGAATAGAATGGTTGAAAACGCGAAAAAAGACTACTTCGAAAGTCAAATAATCCAGAACGACCGCAATCCAAAAGCGCTATTTAAAACATTCAACAAACTCTCCGGTAAACGACAGTCTAATCAATACCCGAAAGCTGAAAAT
>LQRL01151736.1:33234-48250 GCA_001703475.1 Hydroides elegans
GTATGGTATATCGGAAGAGTTGTTGGATAAATTACAGAAAGTGCAGAACGCGGCCGCACGGCTCGTATACGGACTGCGAAAATACGACCATGTCACCCACATTCTAAAGGAACTACATTGGCTCCCGATTCGGTACAGAGTGGAATAGCTCTCATTACATTTAAGACCTTTCGCGGAGACGGTCCCAAATACCTGAACGAACTACTCATCCCCTTGCGAAAGGGTAAGGGTCTACGATCTGAGAGTTATGACTTGTTGAAGGTTCCGAAAACCAAGTTGAAATCAGGAGGGGACCGCTCATTTTAGTGTCGCCGCACCGCGTATTTGGAACTCGCTGCCTAACGAAATAAAGTCATATAACGTTTACAAATTCAAAAAAAGTCTCAAAACACACCTATTTAAACTTGCATACAAATGCTAGTCATTAATTAAACGTCAATCACTTGCTAGTCAATTGTAATATTTGTATTCGTCAGTATTATGCATTACCTGTGTAATATATTCATGTTAAGTACTTAAATGTTGCTAGTCATCTATTTTATATTTTAATATTTTTATGTACCGTAGGTTATATTGTAAAGCGTTCTGAGCAATGTATTGAAAGAACGCTATATAAAAACTATGTGTAATGTAATGTAATGTAATGTAATAATTTTAGTAGTAAATAACGTCTTACTAAAATGTTAATTATGTGACTAGCAAGGTTTCCTACTAAAATACTAGTAGTTTTCCATTTCGTCTTCGTTCATGTTATTGTTGAGGTCATTGGTAATAAAAATATTTACTTGTCTCAACGTCATCATTTATGGATGTATTTAGTAATCCGGTAACTAATTAAAATTGATATTCATTACCAAAAATAACAGCAATTATCTAACCTGACCCAACCTGACCTCATATTGAGATAAAAATGACTAAAATCAGGTTTTACATAAAGGAGCCTTCTAGGAAGTGGTTATTATTACCGCATAAAACCCTCATACATATTGCATTACCTTAAGTGTTACAGGGGTGAATGAAGGCGCTAATTACAACTCATTAATATCACAAGTCTGTGAGAGATAATATCATGATGACTGTACTTTGACATATCGATATGGAGATGCTGGTCTGGTGCAAAATGAACGTATATTTTAGCACCAAATCCTCAGTTTAAAAGAAACATCATTTCTACACGTTTTAATGTAGTGATATTCTCTACTGACGTACTTTATCAAGACCTCAGTGTTTGATAAAATAATCAGTACTAAACCTGTATTGAAATTGTCTACTTACGGAAAGAATATTGGAGTTGTAAAACCGAAATTCCTTTTCAAAACATAGTTCAGTATCCATGATATCATAATGGTGAAGCCTTTCTGCATCAAGCCATCCATCGAGAGACTGTTTTATTATGGAAGTCGATTTTGCTTTTGTGTAAATAGGTGCTAAAATGAAAATTTAGGTACATACATATGTATTTATTATGAACATTTTTAACCTATTCCCCCCAAAAAAAACAAATAGGTAAAATAGCTATATGTAGTTTAAAAAAATATAAGGAGGTTTAATAATCAACTATTAATATATAAGATTTTGAATTGCTCTGATTCAATTTTTGCTTATCTAGATTTATAATTTTTAAACCAAGATACATGAACTCATTTATGAATGACATATTATAATGTCACAGCCTTTAGTATCACATCTATAATAATTCACTTGAATAAACTGTGTTACCAAACGCCTTATTAACATAAATATTTACTTACAAGCCTCAAAACTTGCAACAGCCTCATGTGTTCCTGAGCCGCGAAATCCCATGTCACTGTTCCCGCTCTGCCTTGTCCATTCCTTTGCTGTCATTTTTGAATTTTCGCCCATGGTTAAAGCTTCTACTGTATTGTACATAGAGCTCCTTCTATAACGCTGCATGTGAGGATCCGAATTGCTATGAAAATATAAAACGCAAACACTGTGTTTTTATAAGCTGAACAAAATTTATAATTATGTGTAATATTTACACTGTGTAAGTAACATATCACACGACCATCGTGCATCCTAAACATATTGACAGGAGCCGGACTCAATCACATTGACACCATTTCAATGCATGTTTGGCTAGCTAGTTTATAGACTGACTGCGCTACCTGACCTCACTTTATAAAGGTATTGAAATAATTGTTTATGTTCAATATTTTACCCGAAGACTATGTCTTTGTCCATTTCTGAGAGATGAAAAGCCTTTGGATGTTTCTTGTATATGTCATATGCAGCTTTTCTCACAGCGTAGGCTTCGTCGTTCACGGTTGAATTTAAGAGTGCAGTGGCACTCTTGGAACAAAATAAAAGTAATACATTTTAATCGTTTGTATATCACCTTATTAATTATGTAATGAATATAGACAAGACATTATTTAAGAGGAAAAATCACAATAGACAATGCCAACAAGTGTTTTCAGATACATTTAAAAGACCGAAAACTTAACGTTTTATCGCATGTACATATTTTCTGTGTGCTTACCTCATTGCATGTATACTTTCTCAGAGCTTTGACGGCACTTCTCCTTATTCTCACATTCATGCCTTCCTTTTTCAAATGTTGAACAATTTTCGGCTTGGATGAGTCATGGTTGATGTTTCCCAGCGTATGAAGTAAAACCGATTTGGCGTGCGTCTCAATAGCATCTTTCTTCAACGGATGTAGCTCTAGAAACAAGTTGGAAAACAGACGATGGGGGAAGAGCGACAGTTTACAACTCAAATATGCTAAGATATAAAAAAAGAAGTATCAATAATAAAACTATCATTTAATGATCAATCAGTCTATTTTTATTATTATATTATTACCTGATGACATGTCAATTTCATCTAAGCTTCCCTCAAGCCATGCATGAAGAAGATCTAGCGTAATTCTAACATCTTGAGAATCCTGTTTTTGCTTGGAAAGCAAACTCCCAAGAACTAGACAGGCCGACATCTGGACGTCAGTTATAGACAAAATACCTAAACAATTATCACATAAAATAAATAAAAGTCTTCTTTAGAAAGCTTTATATTTTCTTTAGAAAGCTTTATATTTTTTTTATATTTTACACTGTGGTCTACTTAAATATTTTAATGCATCATTTCATTTTTCACACAATAACAAACATATATCTAAGTATTTGTCTCACCATGTAACCTACGTTCTTCTCCAAAACATTTATCGTTTAGAAATGATATGGTGTTCTAGAATAATAAAACACATACATAAAGCTAGTATGCTTTGATATTGGATTATAATCATTTACTATAGAAAATCATGTAAATAAATTGAACACAGAATAATGAAGTTACACCAATTATATAATTACACCTTTTAAATGAAACAATTATCATATTAACTGTAATACAACTTTCCTTAACAAAATATTTAATAAATGATTCTTCAGAAGCTTACGTCGGTTGGATCGGTTAGTTTTTGCAGCAAAGTGATATATATTTTCATATCTTCATTACTTATATCATGTTCCTGCAGAAAGTCAACAAACATATTTTGTGACACTGCCGTATCAACTCTTGCCAGAGAACGCAATATAATATCATTTTTCTCCTGACATAGAAGCATATCGTCCTCACATGTTCCAGATAGGAATTGTGATGCTACGTCATACAGATTCGCAGATGGTGTTTCTCTAAATGCTGATGCAAGGTCAGATATGCATCCCGATAGGCGGTTTGTGCCTATGATAAACAACAGAATGTATAAAAGATATAAATCGATTATGAATTGTAATTCACGTGTTTGTTTCATTCATTGGTTTTAATATAAGTGGCATTAACTCTACCAAATTATTCCCAGTATCTGACAAATTGCACTCCGTATTTTAGCTGATAGCGTAAGTGAAGCATCAATAATATAATATTTAATTGGTAGAAATTTTAACGTTTCAAACTATGTAATTGAAATCAGTGATTTCTTTGATGATTTGATATCACGATATAAATATATAAAAAACGACCCAATTAATGCTCCTTAGGTATGCGACACCAGATCTACAAGGTCGTACCCGTGCAAAGATTCGATCAGTAGTACACACATGTATTGACAAAAATATGGCTAGTAAATGTCTTTTCCCCTCAAGATCGAGCGTGAAAGGTATTCCCGCTAGGAAATAACAAACGGTATTACTCTTCATCTATACTCTTTTCTTAAGCATCGCTATAACCGGAACAGTCCTGCAAGGACCATATTACTGTAGCGGAGCCAAACGTTATTCCTATCCGAACCGTTCCCCCTTTCGTGCTTTCATCCATAAACAGAATATCACCGGCGATAATAAAATACTGATAACGCTACACAAAATTGTTTCTAATAAAACGGTAATATGACCCTACTCTTTCAAACGGGTTTCTAATTATAAAATACAACAATCTTGTCACCAAAAGCTATAAAGACTGGGGCCATGTGCATAAAAAATAAGTTTAAACTTAAATCTCATTTAAGTTTGATATTGAACTTATATATAAGTTTAAACTTAAATGTGTAGCTTCCATATGCATAATATAAGTTTAAACTTATATTAAACTTATATCTCATTTTGTGTAATAATTAAAGGTTACTAAAGAACTTACATAAATTTGTTGTTTTGTTTGTTTTGAGTTTGATATTGTTGCATAAATTTTAACGATAGATTTAGTTAAATATGACCGAAACAACTCACTAGGAATGTTTTACGATGACTTTGAACGCATTTTGAAGAAAATCATCATATTTTGATGTTTTTGAAAATTGCTGAAATGCAGTGCTTTAGAACGTTTAAGACTTGTATTTTGATATCTTATACATTGATAAACCATCTCAATTTTGTAAGTTTTAGCAACCCAACCATATCTCCGTTTCAGCAGATAAAAAAGCCTTTGTCATTCACGAGAAAATATCATGTTAAACTTGAATTTAGGCAATCAAAATCAACCAGACATTTGATATTGAGCTTGAATATAAGTTTAGCTACTTACGTAAGTTTATCTTTATGCAAACCTTTAAGTTTACATACTTACGTAAGTAGGTAAACTTATATTTAATTTAATCTTATATATAAGTTTAATTTTCTTTATGCATATGGCCCCTTAATTGGCTACTTATACAGCTGACTATACATCAACAACGATATTGCAGCGAAGTGAACATCTGCAAGCATGTTTGAGTCTCGCAGGAGAACTGTTTATTGTCCAAAGTTTTATGTGACGGTTAACATTTGGAAAGCTTTAGCCAAAAGTCGTACTGCACAATCAAGTCATAGACAAGAATTTGAAAGTAAGGTGTTTCAGGTCAGCAATAAACTCCAGACGAGGAGAGAATAGGAATATTTATTCAAGCTGAGACACATTGTGCCTCAAAACTCTACTATAAGTCAGAGGCAATAAGCTGCAACCCAAGAGACTGAGACCTAATATTCACGATATGACTTCGACATCAGAAAAACGATTGAGTTAAGCTTTCTAAATGTCTTGTGAGAAAGATAAAGCAAAAAAGCGAAACATCTCGCGGGAGTAGACAACATTATCATAACGGATGGATTCAGACTGCAATGCGCAAGATATATCTTTCAAATCCTTCCCAGGATTACCAGTTGAAATTTCTTACCGGTCGAGATTGTTCAACATACAATGTCTTAATAGATGCCTCTCCATATGTTTTGTGAAATGTATTTGTCAGCCTGGCGTTAGACACGTAAAGCGTTTTGCTAGCATTTTAAGTAGACACAACAACAAATATGAGGCAACAACTCAACTCAACAACTCAACTGATATGAGGCAACAACTGCCTCATTTGAACCAAACTCTAATCAGAAGTGAATTTTACTTACCCCTAGAATGATATCACTATACTATGCTAAGTGCACATATACGCATTTGGTGTGACTGTTAGCTAACAGTGTAGTCATTTGAGACCTACCATGTAAGATTGTTTTGCGCTTATTTTGAAGACCTCAGATCAAAGTCATTTTGTGATTTATTTTCTTATTAAGCATACAATATTTGTTATGGAATTCGTTACGGATTGTTAACTAGCGAATAGGCGACGGGCACTTGATACTCGTGTTAACATTACTAGAAATAAACAGAAAGGTTACATAAAATAAATGAAATCATACTTACATTGTCTTCCCGAAAAAAAACAGCTTGAACATGCAGTGATACTAACATGTGACCTTGCGATTAACTAAAAATATGGCTATAAATTGAAAAAAAAAGTTTCTTCATTATTTGCTCTGGCTGTATTGTCCAATAATAGACCTCACAGTTTGACCTTACTTTGATCCAGGCTAACTTCCAACAAAGAACTCGACTACGTTAATAGCCCACGTGACCTCACCAAAATGTTTTCAAATCGCCCGAAATATGTGATCACATAATCACCGTATCTCGTTTTAAATACATATGAAATTGCAAATATGATATCACAAAAATGATCTCACAAATTTGATCTCACATTGCCCTCAGATCCATCTAAACAGATGATCATTTTAACTCATCTATATCATAACATGATTTAGCCCTGATCTCGCAAAAGAAACATTATGACACCCAGAGGTGTGAGTGTACTATTAGATGACGAACAACCGGAGTTTATATCCACTTTAAGTCCCGATCTTTTTAAAATAATATATGCATTATAACATGGTTGAAGCAATATGCAGGGCAATATCAACCTGGCAATACCATTTTCTATATTGCCCTGCAATGGTTTAAATGAATATTTCCACTTTTGGAAAAAATGGTCTTGTAATAAAAGAAATAAAACACTCAGTGTCCATTACAAGGTGGTTATTGACCCTCGGGATAGTAAATAGTAATGACCCCGCCCTTCGGGCTTGGGTAATTTCCATTTCCTTCCCTTGGGTGTAATAATCATGTTGATTTGAACCCTCCGGGTATTATTACTATAAGATTAATTATAGATGACTTATTATTCGATTTTGGTATTTGGCAAAATGTACCTTCAGCTGCTCTATGGGCGCATTCCAGTGCATTTTCGATTTCATCTAACAATTCTTCCTTTGTCAGCTGCCTTTCATTGAATTCAATATAGCTTGCGATGGTAGATTTGACCATATTCTGGCATCGAATCACCTTTATGTCACTGTCATAACTAAATGAAAAGTCAGATGTTAAATAATTAATAATATGCAATTATCTATAGATTAGTGTTGATACTCGAAGCCAGAATGTTGTTTTAGGAAATAAGTGTATACAGTAGAATGCATTGATAGCATAACGAATTATAATAGCGAAATCTTTAGAAACCTAATCAAATTACTCAATTCAAAATTACTTTAATCTCTACTCAATAAATCGAGCGTATTACACAGAGTTTACCTATTACTTGTCCGGCAATTGATCAAATTGAGTCAATTACAAAAATTAACAATAAAAACTACTCGCATCATTGCTAACAAATCATTTAGACTTACATATCATTTTGTCATGATTTTATCAACACAATGTAACAGTTGGGCTTATATTATAGTTTATGATATTCGATGCTCTTGTATGGTATAACACACTTATGCCATTATTGTAAAGTTACATACGTTTTGTGGCTTAGATGGAGAGTTGCATTTGCAAAATGTCCCTTGAACAGATGTTTTTCTACAACATATATTATATATTTTTTCTATTATACCATATATATTTATTAATATACCATTTTTAATTTTGCAATCAATAGACTATGAACTAAATTACGTGTATTTCTGGATCAGAAAATGATTGTTTGAATGGAGAAATTAGGCAAATTTAATCAATTTTGTACATTTGCAAAGCTTACCTCGTTCTTCTGATGATCTGTGATTAAAAGAATAAACATTATTAAACAGAAAATAAAGTAATAAATAACTCAATTTAAAATACACATATTTATAGGTTATTGTTGATACCCGAAACCAAAATGTTATGTGAGGAAATAAGTGTATACAGCTAGCATGCATTGCTAGCATAACGAATTATAATAAAGAAATCCTAGACACCTAACCACATAACTCAAATTAAAATTACTTAAAACAAAACTACTCAATGAATCACCATATTACAAGATTTTACCTATTATTTGTCCAACGATTGATCAAACCAGCCTATTACCAAAATTAACAATGAGAACTACTCACTTCATGATTGTGTCATGATTTTATCAACACATTGTTGGGCTTTTTTATAGTTTATGATATAATAATATACGTCACCTCGTTTTTCCAAGAGTGTCCGTTGATATGACACGTTGTATCGTCCCGTTTTCATCTTGTGTCATTATCTGTAAATTAAATTTAATAACTCATGTACTGTATATTACAGCTAGCATATAGAATAATTGAAAGTTTCCTAGGTATATGAGTACACACAAAGAATGAACGCTATTAAACTGTCAAGTGATTTTACACTATTAAGTGAAACATATCGAGTTGAAGCTTTGGGCATTTTTTAAAAGATAATTTATGATTTCTAGATGTGAAACTATAAAAAAGTTGTACATAAGCAAAATAAATAGCATTATTATTTTAAATACACGGTTTGAATAATAAAAAACAATAATAAACAGGTTTATAACCTTGTGCGCGTAATGGTACCCATCGTCTTTCATCTTTGTCAGTTTCCGATGTTGATCTTCAGTTTCGACATGATATAAATGTTGGTGATACCCTGAAAAAAAAAACAAAAAAAAATACATGATCTCGTTCAAACGGGATATCATTCAAAGGTTAAATGTAAAAAATAATGATCGTTGCATGTTTTGACAATTTGCAAATCGATTGAATTATCATAATAGAAATATTATCGCACCAAAAGGACATCCAAAATTAAAAATATTTTTTTGAAAATATTTTTGAAACACATTAACTAGATTATTTCCAATAAAAATTACACTGCAAAATACTCATGCATTATTTGTTATATATATAGCATTACTAGAAAATAAATAATTTGAAGATGTAAACACAAGGTCTGAGTACCTGAATGGTCAATTTCATGATATACATTTCCATGTAGTTGGTCGTCTTCTAGCTGTAATATTATGCCCATATTTTAAGACTTCAAATTCATGTTAAAAATGGAACAAACAGAATCAACTAGTTATTAGAGAATATCTTATATTTAAGATTCACTGTGAAATTTCACTTTGAAATTAATACTATATATAAAACTCAATACTATTATTATAAATTGAATGGTTTATTACGTGTATATGACCGGACATCATCGACAGAAGATACTTCTTTATATTCAATACTTCACTGTCTTCATCTACCTTGTGATAAACATAAGTTATTAGGCCCGTGTCAGATACCACGTATAGAACTCTGATATTAAAAATGCAAAATATATCAATTTGAGGTTAGATGTCTACGGTAATGTAAGCCACAACGTTCACAAAGAAATTGTTAACTATTCTAATTATACAAAGAATATGGAATCCCATATTTACAACATAACATCATGGCAATAGAAGTTTTCAACGTAATTGCTTTATGTTATAATGCCAATAGAATATTCAACTGTTTAATTCATAGATATTGCTTGCAAAATAGTGATGAAAGGATTACGGTTTTTGGAGCTGGATAAGATGATCAGGCTCCATTTCTAGGGATAAAGAAAATACAGTGCATGGATACATATATGTCTGAGGATATTGAGTTGTGTTATATATTTATGATCTTTATATTATATGATCTATATCATGTATGACTCGTGTCAAAACCATGAACTATGAAATTATTATCTAATATATGGGATATACTTTATGATAAAGAAAGAGTGATAACACATTCAGCAATTTAACTACTCCTGAATCAAAACGAATATATTCACAAATAATCTTCATATCTGTGTCTAACCTGTATGCACGTGATAATGGCCATTGTAGCTGGTGCGCATGTAATTGAACATCAATGACATTACTTTTGAACCATTGCACAGTACTTGGCGTGTTTCAAACTGTAGTATAAATGATATAAGATACAATTAATATATAAATCAAGCAATTTAGCTAAATAAAACAACTAGATTTGTTGATTTATGGTCAACTCGGCGCTTCACCAATTCGGCCCCCACCAACTCGGCCCCTAACCTTGATTTATTCTGTCCCTCTTTAAATCAACTCAGCCCCTCATGTCTGGTCAATTCGGCCTCGAAATTGGACGATTCGGCCCCTGACTCTGAACGATTTCGCCCCTTGTTCTGGACGATTCGAACCTTTGGGAAAAACTTATTCGGTCTACTAGGGAAACTGTTTTGACCCTTTGCAAAGACTATATCGGTCCCTCGTAAAATAACCTGCGTGTGTTTGAAATAATTAACTTGTTTATGAGTAACTTATATATTCTTAGTTAAGTCGAATTAACATATTTTTTGTTCAAAACAAATGTTGGTGCAACTACAAGAAAATATAAATTTTATTGATTATGAGAATTCAAAAATACCCCTTTACATCCAAGTATATTCAGCATGTTGTAACTGACATCGATTCTTTTTTACATGTGTAGAAGCTGAATGTGTGTATTAGTTTTATATGTGTTTCTGCCGTCAGGCTTCTGTCATGCTTAATTGCAATTAAGAATAAAACTTGAGTAATAGGTTAGTAGCACATTTTTTAAAAGTAATTCTTAATCTCATATTAATGCAACATTGGATGAGCAAATAAATTAGAGGCAGTCAGTATCAATTTGACCCTTTCGATTATTGTCAATTAATGGCATTAAAAACGTTTTCCATCCCAAACAGGGTGCGAAATCACGAAGTCTTAGGGACCGAATCTCGAATCTTAGGGGCCGAAAAGGGGCCGAATTGACCAGACATGAGAGGCCGAATAGGTTTTTAAAGGGTCAAATTTACTGCAAAATAAGGGGCAGAATCGACTTACTAGGGGCCGAGTTTGTAGGGGCCGAGTTGTTGAAGGACAGATTCAACCAATGACTAATTTATTTATGCAATATTAAAAAGAAATATGCATGCAAACATTTTCTCATACCTAAGGTGTTTCATGATAATTTTATTCAGGATTGTATATGTTAAGTTTTGATTGAAGTCGTTTGATTTTGTTTAATTCTATGACGAAATAGCTTAACACAACATATAATAGGAAAACGGAAAAATATAATTGATGAAAACGGAAAAATGTAATTGATGCAAATTTCCCGTCAATTTTAGATTAAAATTAATGCAACACACTTATAATTACAACTATTTTTGAAAATGAAATGAACTTATACCTTCAAGTTGGTTGTTATATCTTCTGCAAGTAAATTTACATGGATGTCCGCATAATAATTCCTTATTTCACCGTCATCTTGGGCATTTGATTTAATTCCTGATACTAAACCGAGCAGAAAACAAACACTTGAAATTGTTAATATTCTTTGGTAACTGTCCCACTCCATGGTGCATGAAGCAAACTAGAAGCATTTAATAGAACGTATCCATTTCTTGAATCTAACAGATGGAACAAGCATTGATACTGATTGATTTATAACAATACAAGACCTTATATGTGACAAATTCAAGCATATTACTTTACCCATTTTGCACTGCATCTTAAAGTACCATTGAGAAGGGTCTGGACTACACTCGTGCGATAAATCACCACTTTCTGATGGTTTTGAGTTTTTACATTATACAATTTGATATAAACATTGGACATACTTTGTAAAAGTAATTATATGAATTCCACTTCATTTAAGAATGATATAACCTAAAGTGAAATCTTAATATCATGCAATTGATCAATATTAAATAAGAGTTTTAGAACCAAAATGAAAGTAATATGGTCAGGTCATTATGTTTTCATTTTTAATAGATATAGCGACATTTTTAATCGATATAAAAATTTGCATTATAATTTTCTCAGTCTTACATGGTATTGATTAATATCGATTGAAAATGTACGGTGAAACGCATTTCATTTGTACAATTATCTTATGATCATTTGGTGAAATGACTAGAAATTGTAATAAGAAATGATCAAAAAGATGTTTAGGGGACTAGTTAGAGGACGAAAATTAGGTAAACTTTTTTTGTGAAACAGCAATCTCCTTTCATGTAGCCCCGACTTGGCATAAGTATAGTTCTATGCACTAGTCACATAAGAGTTTATCAGGATATCTGAATCACTTATGGAATTCAGAGCGAGATGTGACATGGATTTCGTGCTTATTCTAAGTCAAATGATTAACAGTTTAAATTGAGCAATGTTTAATGTTATTTATATTCACGATGAAATGGTGATGAATCAAACCTTTGCATTGTGCTGGATTGTGTGAAATCAACATTTGTTGAACTATTCTATTTAATACCGATGTAGTTCATTTCCAATGGAAATGCAATACAGGACATTTTTATTGCAAAAACAAAACTTGGGTCAATCAACACCATTTTGAATTTATCAACTTCAAAAAGATACTTAAATCATCGGGTGTTTGTGAAGATTAGTTGTCTTTTTATAGTGGCGGTCTATTCAAGTCGTGGCGTTATTGTGAACATAGATAAGTGGTTAGTTGCTTAGTTGCATATAACTTCTTTTCTTTGTATATCGCGCTTCTAATCAGTGATACCATTTGGAGCAATTATTAATATGACAAGGCTTCATATCTGAAGTGATTGGTGCGAAATTGATATTTGGTCTAGTGCGCTTTGAGCGTCTCAATGTGGGTCTAATTTAAGAAAGGCTAGTATATATTAAGAATGCTTCTTATCAGACAGGAAGTATTTTTTATAACATAAATGGTCACAATCTAACGAGTGAGGTCTAAAACGTAACCTAACGCTTAAGAGTTTACGGACCAAAGATGTCTTGAGATAAATTGATAACATTAAATAATTTATTGCATCATCATTAATTTATCAGTTTTGCATTTTAGTCACAGCAATATCATTTATGATGGTTCTGATGACATTTAAGTGGTGATCATTTATTTTCGGACTATTCTTGCTAAAACAAATTAAATATTTTTACACTTATTTGCAAAAAAAAAACTGCAATCTTATAGCAAAATAAATTTCCAACACTTTCTATAAATTTGCTAAAAATGCCGAGGGATTATTTATATCATGTCACTTATGTACACACATGTCTGGTCCCTATTGTTCTTTTGCCTATCTATGACCGGTCCTGTCGAGTGTGTGCTACAACTGAATCAATGGATCAGTCAATACAAGGTTGCAAAGGGTTGAATTAGGTAGCTTAGGTTATTACTCTTGTTATAACCTTTCCTCCGTAAATAAGTATTCACCAATCAACGACTGCATCAATTTAAAACCTGTGCTATGACGGGTCAACTGTCAAAACCTCTACTCAGGCTATATAAAAGATTTTTCGAACTCGAACCTCTATGCTCTGGCAAAAATTTTAGGCGGTTGAATGCAAATACATGTACTTTGTCCCATCCCCTAGTATTAAAATGAACCACTATTGTTTAGACCAAACGCATATGTGCACTTGCTTTTGAAAACCTTTACTCGGGCATCGGAAAAAGTGGGTGATTCCAGCCACAAAATGCGAGGTTATTTGATTGTGAGAGGTAATAGTTGTTTTAGTAAACTTTGTTTCGAAGTCGAAGATATATTTTTTTAAATTTTTGCATTGCCACCACGTAACCAAACTCCAACAGTTTTCAACAGACATCCACTTATCTTTGAGCAAACTTATCACTGACACTATTCCCCGTCTGTTTGTGAGGCGAGGACATACTGCAAACAATGACGGGGTTTTATTGTTCGATACTAATTCCTTAAAATTTCAACAAAATTGCACAATTTTGCAAATTTTCGAAAAGATATATTTGCAAAAAAAGTGAAAATATTTGCCCTTATTAGTCCAATTATAAATTATCACCACTGTATATACATACGTTAGCAAAAACAAACAACAAAACGGTTAAAGTGAATATTTGGACAATCACTTTCACTTATATTCATATTCATGAAAATACTAATATTTATATAAATCAATAACATACCATCCTAAATATATTGTTTAGTTTGCATATTATACTATTACAATGGATGGTTAAAATAATGGGTATAAGAAACTCCATAATTTTATATCATATGTACGTTCATGTATTAAGTACTTAACCATAATCATACAAATGATTAATAATTCGCAAGGTTTCACTTCTTATGCTAGTGTTAGCATATGATTGATATTTGTTTTAATGTGTTTTGAGTATCTTGCTGTGGGTATATTTAACCAAACGCTGTCTGAAATTAGACAACTTGTTGTCAAACGGGAAGTAAATTTATTGTCACGTTTATGACAACTATCTCGTTAACAATAAATAAATCTGTTCTTTAAACATGTCTTAAATATACAATTTATAAGACTTAAGAGACCTTTGTTGAGATTTCATTGATGAATATTGTTGTAATATATTATCCTAGAAATTAAACATGATAATGTTTGATTATATCATAAGCGCTCAGTTTTGATGCTGATGCATTTATACACTAAACATGATTATTCACACTTTGATATTTTATATATGCACATTATTATTTAATTGATATGGTATCAATAATAAGCATTTTTAAAGTAAACAACTATATAAAAACCATCCTAATTATGTGTTTATTACATTCGTATTGCATTATATGCAATAATGAATAAAATAACAATAGAAAAGCAAACCTCATAGACATTGGAATCTAGCATAGCATTGAAAAAACAACGTTTCATGTAGGGATTATTGCGTTCTACTTCATTTAGACATAAGCCGTGCGTTTCTCACATTCTGATATAGGGTACAACTTTCAAACATCACATTTTATTAATATTATGTACATGATAACTTGTATGATTTTTTTAGCTAAAGCTTATAGCTTAACTGTTGCAGTGAATATATGACATGTCACATTGCATGAGGGACCAGAACAATCCCCCCTGGAAAATTCCCCCTGGATATTCCCCTTGAACGATTCCACCCAACCACTCCCCCCTGAGCAATCCATCCCCTCGGACAATTCCCATACGCAATTTACCCCCCCCCCCCTAATTTTTGTTGTT
>LQRL01151736.1:57340-84569 GCA_001703475.1 Hydroides elegans
AATATATATTATATAACTGTTATATTAAATATTTAGTTAATATATACAAAAATAAACCGAATGTTCTTAAGCACTAATTATTTTTCTATTCAAAAGGGTATGCAATAAATTCACAGTAACGGCCAGTGGTTATGTCGACATTCAGGATATGATGGACTTGGGTGCACCACCTGTTAGGTAAATGTCATTTTAATCATAGTATAATTTGATTCATAAGATGCCAGTTTATGGTTGTTTGAACATCAGAAATGTGTCGCAATTAAGGAACATAATGCAGGATTTCACCGTCAAAGTCTGGGATGAAATTATTCATCACACAATATACGATTTGATATAATAAAAGGTGTGAATGCAATATTAGTAATGATTGGAGGTGTCATAATTGATAGCAGAATTGATTCTATAATTCGAGGTAATTGAGCTCACCCAGTGACAATAAAGTTAAATAATGATTATTTTCTCGACCGTTTACAATCAATACTAATACCATATCACGACTCAATTCTAACATTTTGTAGGCATTATGATTACGGAGAGTCCATAGCGATTGAAGAGAAGTGCTTTATTGCGGATTTTGCCCCTCCAAACCATTGCTTGAATCTTGACAACAGCTGTGAATATGACATCATGGACTATGGTGATAGAGTTAGAAAGGACATGGTTCTAGAAGTTGAAATAGGTGGATGGTTTGACCCAACACCAATATGCAACATAACAGAACCATCTGGTTAGTATATGAGATAGATTTAAAATATGCAAATTTTAAAAGAATAAATGTTACATATAAACTCCTAAAGCGTTGCTATTAAATAAAATAATATATCAATAAGAATATAGTTACATAGAGTATTGATAACTAATTCATCTTAATTATCAGTGTATAATATACATAGCTTAAAGGGCATTCATATCAAATGTGAAATCAATTTATGCAATCTTTATGATTTTAAAAGGGACATTATCAAATATTTCAGGCCTTAGCGGTTATGAACTTTCAATCCGTTATGTGATGCACAACGTTGATCACTTGGAAACCAGTTTCGAATCCATCCACACATATGAACTGGAACAAAATACATCTTCATTAACCATTCCATTTAATGCTTCAACCCCAAGTGTTTACGCGCTTTATCTGACCTCAAAGGATAGTGCCCAGGATACCAACGCCCAGCAATCGAGACGATTTGTTCTCGTTGATAATTTCTCAAATCTTGTTACTAATTCTACGTTTAATATTATTCCTATTTCTGCAAGTGTTGATACTGGCTATGAATGGCAAACAAATACGGGTCCAATAGAATTGACATGGATTAATCATTTTTATAATAATTGGCATGTCAGCAATAATCTTCTTTTGCCTATTGTCTCCGATCCAGATGAAACTATAACGGGTATATTTGAGCAGGAAACAGGAGAATTGCCGGTATCAGGAACACCTAACGTGGATGGTATAGTTAATTTCATGTATCGGTTCAAACAAATTTCAAATGACTCGGAACAGCAAACCAGATTTACGAATGTTCCATACCCACTTAATGAGTCACTTCTTTTAGATATTCCACTTAGTGATGGAGATAGCCTTCTTATTTACATAAAGGCCATTGATATAATGAATCATACTCTCGTGGACTACATCAGTCTCAATATTGATTCATCACCTCCAATTATCGAGGAAATGTGTTTGATAACGGGAAATCACACTGTGTGTGGAGCCTACCTTGTGCATAGCGCAAGAGATTTTGAGTCAATCAAACTACTCTTTAAATGCAAGGATGAACACAGGTATATGTGATTTATATTACATTAACATTTTTGCTTGAGAATTATTTTTTATTGCATTATGTATCATTTTTCAACCTTCTGATTCACCTCACAAATGCCGTAGAACATTTTTCTACCATTTTTAATTCCTATCATAATATCATGATTAACAGCGGTATGGAACAGATATTGTGGCGCCTTGGTACTGAAAAAGGACTTAAGGACATTGGGTCAGGAGCGTTGCCGGTGAAAGATGGAATTAATGTAAGCATAAACGCTTAGATTACCTCTTTAGTATTTTCATTTACTTTTAAGACGTAACTTAAAGTGCATATAAATTTTAGTTTTTATTTACTTTTAAGACGTAACACACTTGCAAATGTAATTGATTGCAAAAATAATGCATATAAGTTTTACGAATGTTCATAACATGCATGTATCAGGAAACGTGCACGGACAACGGGGATGTGTGTTATTGTCCAAGTGTGGGGACCTGCGAAATGCAAATCTACACGCTACAAATGCCCACTGCCACTGGCGACCATCATCGCGAGTACTTCTTTACGTTTGACATCAAGAATAAGGCCCATTTAAATTCTACATACGAAGTAAGTTTTTGTGATTATTTTAGATAGATAAACTAGCTTAAAAATGGAACATTTGCCTGAAGGCATCAACATTGATGAGCAGCGAAGTGTCTCTAAAAGCTTTTTTATCTATGTTCTGTTTCTCGATGCATAGTGTGTGATATTTGAAAACTTTAAGCAAAATGATAATCTACATTTTAAAGATACCCCCTCCCAGTATTCCAGGGCGTATTCCTCTTCGGAACCTCGCTCTCTCCGTAACTTCTCTGCGCCAGTCTAGTCTTTAGAACGGTCTGCGTTCTGCTGTCGTAAAGGGGTAGGCCGGCGTCTTCTCGGATTTGGGTGCACAATTTCATTGGTGGATGGCCTCGTGGTCTTGGGTTTTGGAGGTCAAGGTGGTACGCACGGGCCACGTAGCTGTATGCAGGTCTTCGGGCCACATGCCCAAACCTTTTGAACATTTTGGTATTGATAGTGTCTGTTATCGTTTTGTTTATTTGCAAGGTCATTCTCACTGCTTTGGTTTTTACTCGATCGTGCAGCTTCACACCGGAGATGGCTCGCAGACATCGCATTTCGAATGCGTCCAATATTGTGCGTTCTCTTCGGACTTTATGGTCCATGTTTCGGCGGCATACGTTGTAATCGGAAGGATGAGGAATTCGGGTCTACACTTCCGAGGAACACATACTCTTTGACCTGCTCGACTTCGCTGCAATCTAGTACTACGGCTTGGTCACTTGGGGATGTGATCTTACATTTCGCGCCATTTCTCTTCATGCCCAATTTGTTGCACGATGTGTCTAGCTGTTTGTTACTTCCTTTCAGCTTATCAGAAAATGGCAGAAAGTAAAGTGGTATCGTCTTCATACCTTATATCGATAGAAAAGGTGTCTGTTAGGGCTAATGTTCGATCTAGCTTGCTCAGTTCTTTCATTACCAATTCTAGGAAGACGTTAAACAGTGATAGAAGACAGGGTATAGAAGACAGCCTTGTCTGAGACCGACGTGAACTTCAAACCATTCAGTTAGTTGGCCATCTATCACAACTGCGCATTCAGTATCGTATATAGTTCTTCTACTATTTGGACTATCTTAGGGTCTACGCCGATGGCTAGGCGAATTTTCCATAGTGTTTTCTTCCATGTGATGTCGAAGGCGGCTTTGAAATCTATAAAGATGAAATGAAGTGGCACTTGGTGTTCTTTTGCCTTTTCGATTATTTATCAAGATAGCATCGACCGTTCCTCGGCTTGGTCTGAAGCCGAACTGACTCTCTCCGGTAGCCTCTTCTGTTTTTTTCTGCATTTTGCTGAGGAGCACTCTACTAAAAGTTGTCAGGAATGGAGAGTAGTGATTTTGCGAGATAGTTCGCGGCCGTTTGCTTGTCGCCATTTGTGTATCGGGGTTACCATCATCTGCGTCCAGTCTTTTGGTGTTATCTCAGTGTCATACACCGTGTTTTATGCAGCATCGCCACCTTCAGGTCACCACCTGCCTTAAGCACCTCAGCGGTTATTACATCTATTCCCGGGACTTTCCGGTTTTTAATACTTGCGATTACTGTTTTTATTTCCTTGGCTGTTATTTCCCCTTGGGTCTCAGCGTCCGGTGGGGAGGTGGAATATCTAGCATCGCTTCCCATTCGTGTGGAAATATGGTGTTAATATATGCCTCAAAGTGTTGTTGCCAGCACTTGAGGACCACGTTTTTGTTTGCATGGGTGTTACCATTTTAAAATATACTACATGACCATTAAAATTCATATTTGGATATATTGCATGTCAAATATCATGAAAACGTATTTGAATTTTTTATTTGTCATTCTTAGGCCTTTGTTTTATAACTGCATTTTCCAAATGCTGTTGTTCGTCACATGGCGAGACAGTTTCGTTGGTTGTCATGTGTCATATATATATATATATATATCTACATTTTGGCAGTCATTCACACGGTTTGAGCTTTACAAAGTCTATGCAGGTGGAAGAATTGAGCATAATCAAATTTGGTTGATGAGGGATTTCTTTTGATGTTGATCTTTGGATGGTTTTAGCCATGCAAACGATAAAATGTAATCACTTTTTGTGGTAGCGCTCAAGCGCAGCTGTTTGTATCACAGAATGGTCTCATCTAATGGCTGTTGAATTTACGTAGCTAAATCTGTGTAAATTATAGAATCATCGCTGACTTTTTTTAATATATGAGTAATCATTGAGTCCAAGCAAATATTAAGTTTGTTATTGCACGATTTATGCTGCTTCTTGTCTATAGAAGAGGTACATCTGTATTCATTTTGAATGATGTCATGGTCCCACATTAAGTTTTCGGCTCAGATCTTTGGTGTTTGAGTTGAATTGCTAAATATATATAGGCTTTAAATGTATTTCCGGAAGAGTTGGGATCGCTTTGTTTTTTTTTAAGAATAAAACCATTACACGTGGTCCCTCATTACAACATTTCAGATCAGACCAGAGTGTTGGAATTGAATTGTGTTTTATATCTAATCTTTAAATGTATTTACGGAAAAGTTGGGAACGCTTTGTTTTTTAGAACAAAACCACATCCAGGCCTGATGTTTTGCACTAGAACATATTCACAGGGACATGTCTCATTTTGTCTTTAGAATGTGCAACATTCAATAAGCAGGTTAATGTGAAATTATTAATTTTAGGTTATACTTCTTATCGACGATTCCCCGCCGGAGACAGGTCACGTATTTGATGGACCACCTGGCTCTTTTGACAGAGACTATCAAAGTGACACCATGATATATGGGCACTGGAGTGGTTTTATTGATCATGAAAGTGGGATATCGCATTATCAGTATGTTGTCGCGGCGGAATGTTTTGATGACGAACAAATGAAAGAATTGGCAGTAAGCAATTATGACTCTCGTGCTTTTTGTCATGGTGAGACCGTTAACACATTCTTTAAGTTTGAATCAATCTTCGACGGAATGCATAAAATATCAGTGGTAGCATTCAATGGTGCAAAGGAATCATCTAAGAGTGTGTGTTCATCCGGTGTTGTAATTGACAAAACTCCTCCGGAAGTAAAGGATATAATTCTGAAAGGAGCCATGTTTACACCGAGTATTTAAAGTTTGAACAATTCCATGTATACCTTAAATAACGATGGTACTATAAGAATGTTGACAGCAACGGAAACGTGTATAAATGCGTGTTACAATTCAACCGTGGAATCTTCGATAATTGATAAGTTCCCTTACGAATTACTAATCAATGGCTCCGTTGCACCTTCTTTTGATGAAAAATTTTCTGTCAACTTTTGCCTGAACTTTATGGCTTTTGATGATAATGCGCCTATCTATATTGCAACTAATGAGTTACATATATCATGGGATTTCACTGAGAATGAAAGTCAAATATTGGATTGGTTTGTTGGAATTTCATCAAATGAGCAAAGTGAAAGTCAACCAGATATAATTGATTATATATCCACCCATAATAAGACCAACTTTAAAAGCATTCACTCTGGTATGGGACATGGCGACATTTTCTATATCAATCTCAAGGGGCTAAATAAAGGCGGCCTGGAAACTATTACACTGTTAGGGCCAATCATTATTGACTTTACCCCTGCAGTTACTGTGAGTGACATATCCGTTTCCCTTACGGATGATTTTATCATGTTGTCTTGGCCAACTCACACGTTTACCGACTCGCAGGATTATAGGCCGCTCACCTTTTATCAATGGACGTTAGGTAAGTATTCTTTGCATATGATATTCAAACAGTTAAAAAACATATACCTAAAAATGTATTTTCAACAATCAATTTGAAAGAAAGCGTTTGAAAAAACTATATAGTTTGTATACGATTGGGTGTATTATTTGTTAAGTGAATGAACGTTTACTTGTACTTGTTTCAGTTGATGAACAAGTCTCAGAGCACGTTTTCGCTTGGGTAGATTATATTGTGCCCCATTCAGAAATGTATCAATTAGAAACACATGAAATCAACATCAATAAATCACTTGTGCAACAGTACGACCAGGATTCTGGAAAGGACTATCACTTCATTGTCAAATCGTATAATAGGGCAGGACTTCCAACGATACAATCGTCTAATTCGTTTACAATTCATTCAAAGATAATTCCAACCCATGGTGTGGTTTATCATACCTTAAGTGCATATTCGGAAAAGGAAATAGGGCACCAAGAAAATAATGATAGCATATGTGTTAGGTGGTTTGGCTTTGAACATTATTCTGATCAACTGAACTTTTCAATTTCAATTGGTTCCTCCCAATATGGTTTTGATATTGTTCCTTTTCAGTATTCAACCTCAGAACAATCTGATTGTGTTAGAAATCTAAATCTTAGTCCGTTAAGAAATTATTTTGCAACTGTTAAGGCACAAAATCGAGAGGGATACAGTATGGCATCCACGCATGGTGTTTTTATTGGTTCTACTTCCGATATAAACCAATATGCTAGTATGGTTATTGGTCATGGTTGTCCAGATCAGTTTCAGTTTAACCTTTCTTTGATAGATATCCTTTCACTGGATAATAATACAATGAATATGTACATAGGAGCTGTTCCTCTTACAAGTTCACCAGAACGAACCCTAGTCATTGGCTATAATCAAGTTGAATTCGATTCGGCAGCTTCAGTGTCGGTTACAATCAATAACAATTTATACCCTGTTGCAAACTGGTTGTTTTCTGGCTCTTCTTTAAAAATGTTTTACGAGTTTGTCCATACAAATAGTTCGATCATCGTAGAGATTCGTGCACCGAATGTGCTTTTAGACCAAATAATAGAGGTTAGCATTGAGGATTGTAAAATTTCTGCCAAATCTGTTCTATCAAAGGAGAATTTAGAGCTGCAATTTTCGTTTAATGCTGAAGTAAACACGTTTATTTCTCATTATGTCCTTACTCTCGCCGATACATTTGGACACCAAATAGTTTCTATTCACCAAACCCATACGTTTTTATCTACACGATTGAATGATAGTCAAGCCTATAGCCTTTCAGTCCAGGCCTGCTTTGGTATAACATGCATATCATCTCCTGACTCGGTTACCCTACTCGTGGATTCTACAAAACCAGTGCCCCAATCAATAAAAGCAACAATAGACAGTAATGACAATAACTTGGCCCTGGATACGTTTCTACTGGAGGCTAGTTGGCTTCCATTTCAAGTAGCTCATCCCGAAGAGTATGTCAATGTTTATGACTGGATGATTGCATTGAATAATACAGGAGCAAATCCGATAACACCATGGAAACGCTTGAGTGTGAATAAGAATAATCAAAGTTTACAGGTAGTATACAGTTTTTTTGTCCATATAAGATATATTTAAACGGCATCCATCATCATGATATATCAAATATGTGTGTTACATTAAATCACAAATAGAAACATTCATATATGAAGTTATATTGCCTTTTAATTATGTCGGAATCATGTGGTTTCCAAAACTTTCATTTCAGAATATGTGTATCATATAACATGTTATCTAACAATATTTATTTCAGGTGTCCGAATATCTCAATCTCCCAGTTTATAAACACTCAACGATGTATTTCATCATAAGGTGCCGCAACACAGCTGGCTTGTATGGTATATATAATACGGAAATCATACTCCTCGATCAAAGCCCCATGCCAAATATTCAGATATTGGACCTCCCACTAGGCTACTACTTTGACCACCTTGATAAGCTGTTACACTCAACAAACCTCGGAAAGTTAACAAAAGTATTACACAATAATGATGTAGATTTCACGGCTAACGGTAACGGAATTGCTGGCGCTGTGGTTGGTATTAAATGTGAAACATATTCCTGGGCATTACAGGTATATCGATTACCTATGTGTTATATCCATGCATTCTTGAAATATAATTCTATAACAACTTATCAGGATTAGACAAAGGTTTTGTTACGACACATATGACGTAATATCATATTTAAATAATGATATTATATATCCAACCGAACTTTTTAAAGTTGATTATGTTACAGTTGAAAAACAATATCAGCTGTTTTGAGGACGGGATGTCAAGTGACTGCGTTAAACGACACGATACGTCACATAACTATGTCAAATTCTCACGAATAGTGTTTAAATCTGGGCTAAGATACTTCATATGCATGGAAACTGATTGTGGTGGATCAAATACATACAGTGCATGTAGCAATGGTTTTGTATTTGACACAGATGTTCCTACACCTGGTGCTGTAGTCATTGGTATGTTTAATATGGCACATTAGCGTTAATATTAAGTTATATGTCTTTTTAAAAACGTCTTGGCTTAAACATATTTACGTTTTGTAACGTATTTGCTTCAGATGTTGGATGAAATAAATAGATAACCCAAGTATTTTATGTGTTAGCAGGGAACGGACAGAAAATACATGTATACAATGATACAGTATTGGTGGAATGGAGTGGTTTCATAGATAACCCCAATTGGATTGACACTGGATATGTACAAGGAATAGCTTATTACGAAGTCGCTCTAGGTATGTTTATATATTTTATAATAAACCATAGCTTATAACTTAAAAGAAAGACTTTTTGTGTTGTTTTGTTAAAAAGAGCGTAAGCATTTTGACGTTTAGACATTTTCTGCTCATAGGGACATCGGAATACAGCGAAGATGTAAATCGCTACCAATGCGTTGGTACATCAACTCACACATTCTTGACAAATCTGGATATCCCTTCTGGACGATATTTGTATGCAAGTGTGAAAGGTAGAATATTTAGATTTATAACCTCTTTATAGCAATCAAGATTTTGCCTAAATGCATTACAATCCATTCAATTTATGTTTGTAGCTTTACTATGATAATCGACAATTACCTTTATTTGTGAAGAAAGGCATGTAATATTTATTCTTTTAGCATGTGATCATGCTGGAAACTGCATCACTCAACAATCGAACCCAGTTATAATTGACACCACGTCACCGTCGTTAGGACATGTTGAAGTCCAAAGCGTTTATTCTGGAGATCATCTTGATGATATAAACACAATTATTCGGTAAGTCACTTTCGATGTTGTGACGTTTATTCTTATAACATTCAAAGTTAGCTGTATTCCTCTTTTTAATTACATGTTTTAAAATGTTTAAATCACTTGTATTTGCTATTATTTTTTTCTAATCAAACGTTATATTAGTCGTTTGCTAGACTAATGATACACGTATTCAATTTCATTACAGATTAATAAACACTGAGGATTGTGAGAGCGGCATTTCCAGTATTGAGTTGGGCGTCGGTACTACAGATTCCAGTGACGACATAATTTCTTTTCGGGAATACAACACAACTACTATACAATTTCAGTCATCTGAACTAATGTTCGATGGACGACTGTACTATTTTATAGCCAAGGTAATTTGATCTATTGGACCCTAAATCTTACATGAATCTCTGAATACATTATGTATAACAACATTGAACGTATAAAATAGTAATTTTAATGCAATTAATTACATTTTCGTTTTCTATCTATTCACTTTTAAAACTCAACATAACGTGACAAACAAAACGTTACTGGTTATATTGAATAAAAGCTCCTTGCGTGATGAATGAATGATGTAATTTAAAAAGTATATATATTTCATATTAGGTGACAAACAGAGCTGGATTATCGACAACATTGTCATCTGAGCCTACATTTGTGGATAATTCCGCTCCAGAGATCGGTTATATCAGATTCCATGAAGATGCAGAGGTAATATTTCTTACAAATGACTTTACAAAATATTGAAAACTCAAAAGTTTGGTCCAACAAGTATGACAAAAAAGCTGTAGTGTTTCCAATAAGCTTATCAAATGAATTCTAAATTGAGCAAATTCTATTATCATAATCGAAAAGCCGTCCTGGTCTTATCAGACCATATAAAATGTGCATTTAGCCAATAATTTGAATATTTTACCATGGAATCTCTAATCAATGATGTCTTATTTAAAAGGATTCCTTGATCTACACTGATAACACCAGAAACGTAACACTGTATTGGGGAGGATTTTCAGACTCGCACTCAGGAATAATGTTTTATCGCATTGCATTAGGAACAGAGCCATATTCGGATAATGCGATTTCATGGAGAAATATGGGACTACAGAAAGGTAAGCTAATATCATAATAGTACTAATTAGGCGTATACACAATTTTCTTGGGTTTTAAAGATTCTATTTCGGTTTTGTCCAGAATTAGTATATTAATATCGAATGACATTGTCTAATTTGTCTAATTGAATAGTTTAAGAATCGCTTTCTTCTTCGATAAAAGACCATCATAAAATAAACTAAAGCTATAATAATTATAAAGTCGGCTAACAAACGCAATTAACTCATATATTGTAATCTTGACCCAAAACATCGGTGCATAAAATTATTGAATCAATATGTCATTTTCGATTAGGTCTGCTACAAAAACAATATATTTTATACAATAATTAGATGTCCATGCCGAAATCGACTTGATTCCCGGTACGAAGTACTATGCAACAGTAGAGGCATGTAATGGAGTGCTGCTCTGTTCTTTGGCGATGTCCCATGCCCTTATTGCAGACGACTCATCGCCACTTCCCGGCATTGTCACAGTCGGTTTTGGGGCATCCCATGAGCGCTACCAAGCAAACATGTATGTGTGCTTGTATATCTTATTTCTAAACTGTATGCACTATTGTTTGCTGTTTCAAAGCGATGAAGAAACAATGAAATCAAACTCAAAAATGCAAAGTGACGATTCCGTGTTATAAAGATCAAAATAAAGACTACCCGTACGAAAACTTGAGCAGTATTACACCCATAAAATGACCTTATTATGGCTGGAAAACGCCTTTAAGGATCGAGAAGGACAGGTATAATCGTTCGGAAAATACGATTTTACGAGCAGTAATACCGCCGGGAATTTATTGCTTTCTTCATTGAATATCGCCGGTATTTTTTCCATGCTATTACCTTTGATTTTCGGGTGGTATAATCATTTCACCCGTAATCGAGGACTGATTTTTCATAAAGATGTATTTTTAAATTAACATATCAAAAAAAATGCTCAAATGATGTAAAGCTTGAGTAAAAGGTTCATATGATGCTTGTGACAATATCTAAAATGTGTTTAAGTAAGAAAATAAATTAAAGTTATTGTCGGATTGGAAATAAAGGTATTTTCTTTTTGCCAGAAAATATATGAAGCTCTAGCCCAATTCAAGAAAATGCAGTTGATTTATAAATTTGGATTGTAAACTGAAGAACTTTTATCATTAATTAGAAATATGACAAAATTAACAATGTTCCATTGATAGCTGAATTGGTGATGGTGATATTATAAGAATACCCTGACCACATTTACACACCATATTATTCGTCAATTAGAATACTTGTATCAAATACCGCCACACCATGGAACCATAAAAAAATACTTCTCGTCAATCTTTGCAAGAGGAAAAACCACTCTTGAAAGTCAGGGGAACTAAACGGTATTACCGTCTGAACGGTATATAAAGATCGTTCAAATGTTCACCAATATTGGATATATCGAACGGTGTTACTGCCCATCGAAAATATTCTCCAATATATGGCCATAAACGGAACATTCCTGCCGAACCATATTACTGTTGAGGACCAAACGGTATTACTGTCCGAAACGGTAATAAATACCGTTCGGTTTTTACCCATAAACGGAACAATACAGCCGGTAATAAAACCATAATACCGCTTCTCAAATTCTTCTCTGTTATGATCATAATATGGCTCTACTTTTTCGTACGGGTACAACTAGTTTGTAATTTTATGAACCCTCAAAACAAATTAAAAATTAGAAATTATAAAAGAGAGCAGTGTCAAACACATGTGATATCATGTAACAGAGTAATTGTGACAATCATATAACATTTTTATAAAATCTTTGTTTTAGGAATTCTATCAAAATTTCCTGGAATGGATTCCTAGATACACAATCGGGGATGAAATTATACAAAGTATGTATAAGCGAATCAAAAACAAGCTGCAATAGCTTTTCTCCAGTCCACGTATATGGAGAGACTACGGTGATCATTCAGGACCCTTATCTAGACATTGATAATACTTATTATGCCATTGTTGAAGGTTGTAATTATGTTGGTATGTGCTCTTCAGCAAATTCTGAAAGCTTCAGGTTTGATATCACTGCCCCTCAGATTGAAACACAGGTTCACTTGACAACGTATTCGGCGCTACGCCAAAATACTCAATTTGACCCATCCTACGTTTCATTTGCTTGGGGGATTGTAGATCAACAAAGTCCAATGTTACATAACTCTTTATATTTGACATCACATCATGGCGGAGAAATACCAGTGAACAACTTGAATTTAGGGCTTGCTTCTACAGCAACTCTTCCACTTTCTTCTGAATCCTGGCTTAAAGATGGTACATTGTATACGGCGAAAGTAGTGGGATGTAATAGTGCACATTTATGTAACGTATCTGAATCTGAACCTTTCCTGGTTGATTCCTCTCCCCCTCTTCGTGGTGGTTTTGTTCAGCCCCTCCTCTGGTTGAGCGATGCTGGTTTCAGTGTGGTTTTGACTTGGAAAGGTTTTGTTGATCCCCATTCTGAGATCAGCTATTATTACTTAAGCATTGGTTCCAGTTATAGTGGTTCTGATTTATCCGATGGGTTTGTCAAAGTGGCACATAACCCAAATAATGAAACTCAGGCTACAAATATCCATTTAAAGGGATTACCTGGATCTAAGATGTACTTGAGTATTTTGGCTGAAAATGGTGTTGGTCTAATGAGTGATGTAATTAAAACCTCAGTTGTTGTTTCAAATCCTAGCCTGAAATCGGGAGTACTTCAGATCGAAAAACATTCTTGTGAAAGTCACTATTGTTCGAATGATTGTACATGTGAAGTTGTCGATGGGTACTGTGGTCTTGAATCTAATTGCACGCAATTAAATATCACTGATACCTCTTTGCTCACCGTCCATGATGGTCTCTATTGGCATAACACCACTTTGACACCTTCCACTGCTTGTCTTCCTGGCTTCTGGATTACAGAAAATGACACCGTTCTACGATATGAGTGGTCTGTAAGTATAAAGGGCCAAGGCCCCGGTTCAGGTATATTTGATACCATGAACGATAAAATTTGGTTTGATGTTGAAACTTATGATAAGGCTGTCTACTGCTTTTCCGCTGGGGACATTCCTATTGAGTACGGGTACAGCTATGTATACCATGTTCGAGCCTGGCATAGTTTCAATGAATTCACGCTACATTCATCTGAGGGAGTACTAGTAGATAACACACCGCCATCGATCGGATCGGGTAAACATGTTAAAGATATGGATCCTGAATATTTCGTGGAGATTGATTTTACATATAGAACCACAGGTATTTTCGCTGAGTGGAAAGATGTCTTTTCGGATGCCGAATCGTTGATTGAGAAATATGAAGTAGCGATTGGAACAACATCTGGAGGTAGGATGATTAATATCCTATTAATGACCTTTTCACATATAATTATCAAAACTGTCATTATTTTTTTATCATTTTGAACACATGAAAACCATTAAAAAATAATCACTTATTTAAAGGTATTACTTACAAATATCCGACGATGAAATTTGTTTAATAAGAACCAATTACTGTTTTATTGTTAAAGGCAACGATATTCTAGACCTAACCGCTGTAGGATTATCAACCAACATTAGTATCCCAGATCTCATGCTGACTCCGGGGACAAGATACTTTACAACAGTGTATGCCTTTAACAAATTAGGAATGTTTAGTTATGATATATCAAACGGATTCATTGTGGACATAGATCCCCCTCTCACGGGTGTTGTTTATACATCATTCAAAAACCATCATATATCATATATAAGTGACACGTTAGAGGTTTCTTGGACTGGGTTTATGGATAGGGAATCATTCATTTATAGCTATCATTGTGCCATTGGTAAAGATGGGGATGTTCTCAACTTTACATCATCAGACCTTGACAATCAAATCGCACTTGATATTGAATCGTTGGAACATGGAAAGCAATACCAGGTTTATGTAAAAGCTATAGACGCTGTTGGTCATGAATCGGAGATTGTGTCATCATTACCGTTTACCATTGATTTGACACCACCGGAGTTGCTAACATGTGTTAAGCAGATATCCATATATTCAGACGAAATGGAATGTCAATGTAGTAGCATAGTACAAGGAGGATTCTTGGAGACTTGTCAATGTTTCTCAAATCAGTCCATCGCTACCACGGAAAATGTGTTCTATGAAGTAATTGTCGAAACAGATGTTTATCTCGATTCCGTTAAGAATAGAATTGAACTGGGTGGACATGTCGACTGGATGGTTTTTAATCGAGAAAGTGAATATGAATACATTTACTCCACCGTTTTTATGACTTCAATCTCAGAAGATATAGTCCCGGCCATTATAACTCAAAACCTGAATGCATCATTTCAAATGTTTATTTATCGATGCCTTGAAACGAATGCCTCCGCTTTCACTCCGATTGTTCAATACAGACAACAAGGTATCCAAATACAACATGTGTGTTATGATAACGAAAGTGACATTAAAAGTATTTATCTTGGTGTTGGTACAACCAATGGCGGATTTCAATTATATCCATTGCAAAAGGTTAATACTGGAAAAACCACATTCTTACCAATACCGATACAAAATGGAGTTACCGTATATGCAACTGTGATTTGCATAAATAATGCCGGGAAATCAGTGGTCGGACATTCAGATGGCACAATGTTAGACACGACTCCGCCTTTGATTAGTAACTTAGAAGTTGATGTGACTTCGAAAGGTCACCTCTATAGTGTAGATGCTTCTTGGGTCGTGACGGACAGTGAGTCGGATGTGACTGATTGCCTGTGGTCTATAGGTAAAGTATATTGACGTTATTTTGACATTTTAATTTCAATTAACAGCTATATAATCGCCATTAGTGATGAAAACAACTAATGTGGCATTTGGAACAAAGTATTCATCGCATATATGTCCAAAATGTGTCAACCGTTAAATGTTTAGTTTGATATCACCAAGAATACTATGTTTAGGCACAGCAAGAGGCGGAACTGATGTGGTTGCCAGGGCAAAGACGGATACATTAGAATATTCAACGATACATGGACTCAAATTGGCTCACAAAGACAAAATCCATGTCACAGTCGAATGCTCCAATATGCTTAACTTAAAATCGAAGAGCTTTGCTGATGAGTTTTTAATCCTTTCCCACCCACCTTCATCGAAAGATGCCACCATTCAGCTTTATCCCAAACAATCCGCTTATGACCAACCTTGGAATGCTTCACAAGCAAGGGGAGATAATGTGGAATTTTCGTTTGCCGGATTTTCCGAAATCGATGTCGTTAAACGGTTTGAGTATAAACTCATTTCTGGTGATCAAGATCAAGACTGGATAAGCATTGGAAAACTTGTAAGTGATTGAAGGCTTTGGTAATACATGTATATTTCAACCGAACCTGTTTTGCACAAATTATATTTATTCAGAGCTAATTTATTTCATATAAGCTATCATCAGGCTTTTGTGTAATGACTTTCTTACTATCTCCTTTTCAACGCAAATGTCCTGATCCAACTAGGAATTGCTGGTAAGTATTGTAAAGGTATATTATGTATTTGAATACTTCATTATAGGACCACATACTTCACTGGCAAACAAGCTTCACCAATGGTCTCGTCGATGTGTACATTCGCTCTGTAGACGCTAGCGATGTACCGAGTGATCCTGTGACAACTCCTCTTATTATAGACGGAACAGCGCCAACGCTTACAGGTTTGATATATGTTTTATATTACATAGCAGAAACATTATGCCGGGAAATACCACTTCAGATATACTCCGTAATTAAACGATAATTTTTAAAGCCTTACTAGAGTAAATTATTATGCCGGGCAATATCACCTCTGATATACCTCGGCAGTGACGAACCTCTATATTACTAAATTTCAAACATAATTTCATATGAAAAAAGGACAATTCTCATGTTCTCTCTAAAAAGGATTATTGACGTTCGGATAATTGACAAATACCAAACACGTCCTTGAGGTCAATAACCATTTTGGTACAAAACCCTTTTGGGTATTATATTATAATAAAAAGAACCGAGGCCAAAGTTGAGTTTTTTTTAGATTCAAAGCACCCATGTATGTAGCATTTTTTTCTGTTAATATAAAAATCTTCACTGGTTAACAGGTTCCCCTCTAACAAGTACGCTGTCAGACGGTACACTCTACATCTCTTGGGGCGATGTATTTTCATCTGACTATGCCGCTGGTTCCCTTGTGTATCAAGTCTACATCGGAAGTAGTCAGGCCGCCGCCGATTACGTCATTGGATTGGAAACCAGTGAGGTTGAAATCACCATAACATCCTCAAAGCTGGTTTCCCCTACATCAATCTTCTGTGTCATAACAGCGGTTGCCCCCGCGGGAGTAAGCGCTACTTATCGGGAAACTCTTTACTATTGAAAGGGATTTCTTGAACACATTATTTTTTCGTAATAGAAAGTGAAAATATATGATTAATTGAAAGATAATAATGCGTTATAATGTGATAAGTATGAATAACTATAGAAATAGGCTGTAAATATATTTTTTAAATCATGAAATGATATGAATCAATTTATCATACGGTTATGTATTATTCTGGCCGAAAAGGCATTTGATTTTTAATGCTTGATATTAATTTGAACGCCATAATCGTAAGGACTTTAAATAAACCACTTTATTCCGTTCCAAGCTTCATATTTTCATGTGCTTTGTAAAGCAGACAACATCAACGAATAATTGCATATGAGTTAATATATTGATAAGCATAATATGTTTTTGCACGTTTTATTGTGTATATTTCTTGGCGTAGTGAATCCACAGACACGAAACATGACAATTATCACAAAAACATCGAAATAATTATATCCTAGCAAGCAGAATGTAAATGCCATAAATTTGGGTCTAATATTATCTCATATTCTGAACATCTTTTGAACAAAGCTCTTACACACTAGCTAGATTATATAAAACAATTAAAGAATAAGACAAGGGAAACTGAAAAAAATAATAATGACACAAGAAATAAATTTCACTGTTTCAAAAATATTTTCATTAGATCGTTGCGACACCTCATATAGCAATTCGTATAGTTGGATTTACTCATTTATATTCTTATAGTTGGATTTACTCATTTATATTAAATTTGTTTTCCCTTTCAAATAACTTTGAATCTATCAGGTTAAAACTGGATTTTGAAAATTGTGTAGGTATTGACAGCTTATATTACTTTTTTTTGAAAGAACAAGGGGCAAAATAAGATGAGCAATATTCAGAAACGTGATACAATTCTCTACTACAGAATAATTGAAATACTTCAATCCTGGGCTGGTATTTACTCATTTTTTTTTAAATTAAAGAATTACATGAAAATCTTATTTCAGATACAATAACTATAAACTTTGTATTCTATATAGTTAATTTTCAAATCTATCCGATAACTGCGAAAATCAATTATATAAACTGAAACAAAAGGTCTCTAACAGAATGAGTTGAAACTTTAATTTATATTTAAGAATTCTTAAGTCTAATAACTTTGGCAATTAATTTATACTTTTTTTATATTTAAGAAGAGAAAAGATCTCTGGAAATGCTGATACTATTTATACAAAAAAATCGTTCGCAAAAAAAGACATTCATACCAAAAGACATATATGTATACTTTCCATATAACTTCGTTGGATGTCATTTCGGCGTTAATAAACAATCTTGTATATATGATGATTTTTAACTGATTATGCTTTTGGAATTTGAGAAATATACATATATCATGCCCATCCCCTAACAAAAGGACATATGATAAGACTTGTCATAATTTACTATTTATTAGCACACAAAGGCTATTCAGGAATGCCTCCTTTATCGCCATTTTACTTTGCAAATGGTGATTTTACGTCATCAACTCATTTAATATGCTTATTTAAAAATCCCTCTAAGCATTATCAAAAGGTTTTCTGAAAAATTAATAGACATTGGATATGGCTTTAGGAATTGACCGCTTTGAAATTCGTCGAGACATAATATTTCAATTAACAATTAGCAAAACAAAGTTTGTTGTCCTCAACCAATTCAACATTTTTATTGAAACTTTCCTATATGAATAATTAATGGAAATTCGATATAGCTTTCAGAATTGACCGCTTTGAAATTTGATGAGACATACGTTTTCCGTGTCAATGTTTATGAATCATCAACGTATTACTAATGCTCATAGAGACTCGTTTCAATTAAAGAATAATCAAAATGTTATCTGATGGTTTGATGATTATGAATGTGCAATCTTACTGATCACCCATAATATAACCTTTAATTCTGTCTAAATATGACAAGAGGTTGGTTGTTTTTGAAATGTATTTGCTTATCAGCGTAATTTTTGAGAAACACAGCGAATTCAGTTCTAGTAAATTGGCTCAATATGTTATGGAATCATATTGTATGTGCTAGGCAAATAACAATATATTAGATAAAACAATTCAGTTACTGTATGCTAATTTCTTTAAAATATCCAATGTAATCGTAATTCAAAGTAATCGAATTTTAAATTCAAAACAAGACATTTATCTCCCACATAGCTTTATCATCTTTAGACATGCAAATGAATTGTTGCTCCTCCATTACTTAGAAAAACACCTATAGTTTGATTGCGTCATTGACCTCGTAAAAAATAAATTATTTTGTTCCTAGATTTCCATTGTTTCAAAGAACTTATACTTTTAGTCAAACAATTTGCATACAATTTATAATTGAGTTTTTACTATGATGATATAAAATGAGTTTACAAAATTTAGATGATTCGTGTATAAAGGTTACACCAGAATGCCTCCTTATCTCTTTTCCTTAGACACGAAAAAGAAAAGGCTACTTGTTTGACATCTTATCATTCAATATGCTCATTGATACTTGCCTCAAAGCCTCATGGAAATGTTTTCTGAATAATTTACATGCATCCTAGAAAGCTTTAAGAATCGACCCCTTTGAAATTTGTCGTTATGTGATACGTCCATTCAGATGTAGCTGAACTACGTTTTTATTTAACTATTAGTATGTTAATTGAATGGTGCCTCAAAGACCAATTGCAGAGTTTTCCTGCATTATTAACATGAATTTGTTAGAGTTTCTAATAATTTACTTTTCTGAAATTCGACGATACATAATGATTCCATTTACTCAGTTTAGGCAATATCAATGCATTTAATCTATGATATCCGTGATCCCTGACTTAAACAAGTAATGAATACATTTATTGAATAGTTGCGGAATATTTGCACAAATGGTGTGAAAGCGGCCGAAGAAAAATAATATATATTGTAATATATATTACTATAGAATCGCTTTCTCCCTCGTGCATTGTTAGTCCAAATGATAAGAATCTGTTCCATTCAACAACTAGATTGGCCTTCAAGTAGATTGGCCTTCATTTATTAAAAATATTTCCATATTAAGATGATGTTTAATTGTTAATCATATGTGAAAGTCCGTAGCTGTGTGAATGAACTAATAGTTATATTCCATATTTTTTAGATTATTTCAAATGGTCCAAACCCAACCACAAATAACATAGTTTATTCTAATATAAACGTATAAATTGATAGTATAGAAATAGAATGTTGATAAGGCAAAGTATTAATCATTTTAATAGATTCACAAATGACTAATTTAATAACACATCATAAGTGATTCTTTTCCTAAAAGTTAGAAACAAGATTTTTTTCAAATTTATTGTTGCTTCATCATTTTAGTTTTATTTGTATATATAATTTTATAGTCATTATCAATAGGGTTGAATTATAATTGCATTCCATCAATCCTGTTTTCCCGCCCGGTTTTTATATTTCTACTTGAAAATTACTGGACAGAGAGGAATTCTATGTAAGCTGTTGAACATTTAATCATCAAATCTGAATTTTATAATTTTAAAAATACTGTACATAATTGCAATTAAATTGCTATAGCAACTTATTAGTCCTCCGCCGCCGCGTTAGCGCGAAGCGGAGGACTATAGTATTAAGTACTGTCCGTCCGTCACTACAGCAAATAATTGAGCTATCAAAAAAATTTCAAGTTTTTAATACGTTCAATGGAATTATAAGACCAATGCACCATGTCCGTCTGTCCGTGTGTCCGTGTGTCCGTCTGTCTGTCTGTCGACACCTAGGTGCACTACTTTGTACGGACGAGTGCTCGCTTATCCCTCGATGGATTTTATTTCCCTTTGGCACATAAAAAAACACATATTGGAGTTGTGCTTAAACGTATTATTCTTGTGAAAATTCACAAAAGTTGTAATTTTGGCGATTTTTTGAAAAATGGTGATTTTGGGGACTTAGCGGATTATTGATGGATTTTATTTTCCTTTGGCACATGGAACAAACACATATTGGAGCTGTGCTTTTTTTCGGTTTTCAACTGTTGTTGAAGTAGCGGAGGACTTAATTAGCTTTACTGATCTCCTTTTGTTTAGCTAAATATGTCGCATAATATAATATTATCCAGCATTCACATGTGTAGATTATAAACAAAACAACAACAAAATGCATATTAGATGTAATTTTACCCAACATTAGTTCATATTGAAAGGCATTCAAAGAATGAGATGAGGACACAAAGCACAAGCCGGCAGATCACCGAATTTAGCACCCGAAAAAAAGGAATTTCAAGGAAAAGTGGATAAAAACTCTAACACCAATAGAAAACAACTAACCATTATGCTGATGGTTATGCAAAGAACAATATGCCAAGTTTGTGATAGAGAAGCGTTGAATTGGTATATCAAAATTTAAATGATTCACACATGCATAAGCTCATATTTGAATATTATTTGTCATTTCTATACAGAAATATACGCTGAATTAAAATGTTATATCTACTTATTAAGTTGAGAAGCAACAGTTATGTTACTGTTCCTGCTTGTTTTGTAGATTGGTATTTTGACTTGAACTTGTTGTATTGATGTACGCCATAATATTGTAAAATTTGTAAGACTTAGCAGCAATTGACATCCGTGTGAGTTCCCCTGTTGACGTATTTGACAAATTTTACACTTATATAGATCAATAGCAATAGCAAATGTGTTCTTAAGATATAAATTACATCATGTACAAAAATACTTTAAAAAAGAAAAACAATTTATAAAAGAAACAATAAAACCAAATTTTTGGGCATAACAATTGACCGTTTGACACAAACGCAATATATCATTTTTAATATAAGAAAATGTTCAGTTTTTAAACAGGCGAGTGACAGGAATTCATGCCCAACAAACAGTTTTTTAATTCGCAATTTTAGCAAGTGACCTTATTCGCGAGTCACTGGCAAAATCAAATCGTGCAGACATAAACTAAATATGTAAATCTAATTATCTGTTAGATCTCATATGCAACTTTGTTTCAGAGAAACTTAAAAATTCATCAGCACCGTCTGTAAAACTCTTAGTAGATTTTTAGCCCCCAACCGGGGCCTAGGGGCCCGGAGGGGGCTATTAAAACGGGTTGATTTTTTAGACCCGAAAAGTGACAAAAAAAAGTTTCGTCAAGGCCTAGCACTAAAACGGTAGCATGTAGCTATAAACATCACTGGGAATGAATGTGTGAAAAGTTATAAGGTAGATGCCCGACCTTTTTTATTTTTTGATTCAATAAATGATAAGTTAGGAAATCTGCTTTAAAGTTCAAAATTTGCAACTTTTGTGGGGATATATGACGCAAACAATTGAGGTGTAACAATATACTTCGCAACAATAACTAGGAAAAACATGCTTGTGACGCAATTAATCAATTGAACCAGCTGCATAACAATTGAATTATTGCGTCACAATACGGTTGCGAAAATCATATCTTTTGTCTTAATTCGAAACAGTTTATAATAACATTTTTTATCAATCAATAGACGGGAATATATACCATTCAAATTAGTCTGCATCTTGCATAAACTGTGTTTGTGATTAATATAATGATTAAGATGTTCTACTAAAGACATATACATTAAAAGAATGTCATAAATAAAATCAGGGTTTTTTTATAGACAAAATGAATAGGAAAAAGAATCAATGAAAATTAAATAATGAAAAATAAAACAATAAGGGAAGGAAATTAAGAAAATATATGGATATGAATATGGAAATTGAAAAAGGGATAGAGAATGGAACAGAAATTGAGAGTGGGAGGTTGGGGGCTTTGCCGTCTACGACTGCTTGTTAATATGAAAAAGAGTTAGTTATGTAAGTTATCTTTGATAAGTTCCTTTGATAAGTTTTCCGTTGTTTCAACTACTAACCACTCAAATTATTTTGACTAATTGTTAAGTCTCAGATGAAACTGTCTATATTTTTCTTATATCTGAACTCTAAAATTCAGTGGAAGTGTGAATGACAAATAAATGTTATTGCTTAAATGTGAGCTTCGACGGCCGAGAGTGGAAAATTATATACAAAGTAAAAATCATGACTTAACCATACTACCTGTATAAATTTTGAAAGATATTTTGTAGTATTAATGTATTTAAACAGGCATGTATAGCAACAGTTGATGAATCCATATGTTAATTTGGATTTTATTTGTTACTGGCCAAACATTTTTTTAATTCCCATTTTATGCTTGAAATTTTGGCAAATTACCTTCGATTTGTACTCGCTAGATAGAATTGTTAATCGCCATGGCAAGATGGCGAGGGTCATTGTTGTCAAAATGCTCACTCATATTATATGAAGAGCACTCCACGAGGTGTTCCTAAAAGGTGTTCCTTTAGAATATGATATGTATCCAAACTTTCCGAAATTGCCCTCAAGATACAAGAAGGAGGAACAGCTTTTTCAGTATTTCTTATTTTTGCCCACCTTTGAAATGTTAATATTGATTACATTTAGAGATATGTAGCTAGTTATCTTACATTTAAATGTAATTGAAGACCAGTCGTATATACAAAAATGTCAATGTTCATTTTTCATAGAAGGTGTTTCTCTCAAGATTCAAGCTATCTTTATAAGCGAAACCAGCTAATCTATCTACTAAAATATAAACACTTTTTTGTATAAATTATTTTGCGAAATTTGATTATATATTGTAAATGTGATTTTTTAAATAGTTTTTTTATGCTCAAATTAACACATTTCGAAATAAAAGTTGCGGGGTGCCCTTCTTTCATGTTAGCCAGTTTGGCGAATGGCATTCAAGTATCGCTAACAAAATAACAGTTTACCTTGCCATGGCGATACGTGTTATATTTTGACTATAATGTCATTTGAAAACGCTTCATAACTTTCTGATAACCACACATTATTTTTATATGTGAAAATATGATTATCGCAATTGTACACCTTTTTGAAAATGTATAGGGGGAAGTAAAAAGAGAGACTGTGCAAATATAAACATCTTTGTGCTAATAGCCTGGATTTCCCAAACATAACAAATCCATTTGCTTGTGACTAGTTTATTTACGTCATTCTTAAGTCGTTTTGGTGGGTTTCCCTTGTCTGCCCAAACTATCCATTAGACAGTTTTGGCAAAAACCTATTTTTGGGATGACACTTTCGGTAAGCCACTTTAAGTATGTTGGATTTCTCAAATTTGTTTTTGCGCAATGTTCATGGTGGTTGCTCTTTAGTGTTATCCCCATTCTCCAAATATATTTTTATCAAATTTTAGCAATTTGCTCAATTTCCGATACCAATAAGCCACTTTGATATTGTTTTAACCTGGAAATATCGGACCAATCGGTGATGTTTAAAATCGCCTCTTTTTCATAAATAAATAAGAAACAAACAAACTTATTTATTTCAAATAATGTTAAATTATAAAATAATTATATATTTGACAATATTTTATCTATTTAGAGCATCTTAATGATTTAATGGTGAATTTTATGATTTTTACAAAAATGGTCCACTAAAAAATATACTTTTGGCGTTTTTGGACCTTTACACCCTTTCAAAAATCAAATTTTGTAATATTTTGTGATGAATGGCGTGTAAGCAAAATATATCTATGATATTAAAAACATTCTTTTCTTTCGTTTTGTTTTTATTTCAACAACATCGCTCTTTTAAAACATATTTATTTTTCACTTTTATCTCAGATTTGTGAGTGAAAAACTGGTTTGTTTTGGTCCGATAATATGCTAGTTGACGCATGCGCATTAGAAATATCAAAGTGGCTTATACCAATACCATATTAATTCGAAACACAAAAATCTTCTGTTTTATTTCTAATCACTGTATATTGATCCCAGGCGCTATTTATGAGGAAGTTTTTCTCATGACCACAGATCACGTGATATATATATAAACATGGCGGCGACCAGAAGATTAACGAAGGTTTCATTTTTACGTTTTTTCATCAACTAGAAAAGAATGGGGTTTTATTGACAGCTCAAATGAAAAAGTGTAATAGTTCTAATGATGTATACAATTTAAAACATGTCTTAACTCGTTTTTACAGGAAAACCACTAATTTAACTTGCCGGTTTCTTTATTGATGTCTTGTCCTGTTGAGTATTGAAAATGAAAGTCATTGTCGAGTGAAATACAAATTCTTCACCAAGAAATGATATAAACCTCTTTATTTCAGCTCTGTGATATTCCAGGATTCACGCATGCCATGGAAAATCTGGAAACCATAGTTTTGTCATGGAAATGTCATGGAATTTCTTGTGCTGGAAAAGTCATGACATTTTATTAAATTGGCATGGAAAAAGTATCGTTTTACAAAGTTCCTTAATACAAACATTTCTTTCAAATATGTATATTTAAAATCCTGAAAAAAAATCGGTAATACCTTCGGCGCAATCATAAAAAAATATGCTTTTAAAAGTCGGCTGTCGCTCTTTTACCATTGCAATTTAGGGTATGTTTATACAAAACATTATGCTTGTAAATTTCGATAGGTGAGTGTTTATTAGGTACCAATCCCAAAGGTTGGGGGCCTAACGATTTGGGGTGTCTGTCCGTTATCTATTCTTTTCCAGACCGTATCTTTGTAACGGATGGTCGTAGAGACCTGGGAATTGGCTCACATAAAAGGTCTTGGCGTGTAGATGTGCCTTTTGACAATTTTAGCCAGATTCGGACTTGGGATGGGGGAGCGGTTGTGGTCTTTTCGTGTTTTGTAAATACTTCCTAGTTTTATAATAGGACTCGCCAGCTTGATTATTTAACCGGCAGACAATTTTTTTATGATTTTTCTGAGGGCGCCAATTGACGCTCTGATCCCAATTTTAAGGGGCCATTTCATACTTTAGTTCGAGGTCATTTAAGAGCGGCCGCCGTGTAAACTGTACTCGCACTGTCCTGAGTACACGCAGTCAATATGATATACAGTGTAGGGGTGGGGGAAACTGGCACTTTTTATGTGACCCTTTCAGATTCCACTTGCCTAAAGATTTTTCGATGCCTTTATGTTTATGCAGGGGTGCACCTTAACCCAAAATCGACGGTCGCGCAAGCGCGACCGTCATCTAAAACGACACTCGCGCTGGCAAAGTGACATTCGCGCGTGATATTCAACCTGAACATAACTTACCTAAAATATGAGCGCCGAAGGCGCGAGCCCATTTTTTAGGTGTTTGAAATAAATGTATTTCGCAAAATGTGTATTTCCAATTATTTTCCATCAAATTGACATTCGCACAAGCGCGAGTGTCGTCTCGAACGACACTCGCGCGGACGAAACGACGGTCGCATATGCGACCGTGCGACCGCTAAGGTGCACCCCTGTTTATGGGTTCCGAAAATAACAAAATTAATGAAATCGATGAAACTTCCAGGTGATTTTTGGGTTTTTAGTAACCCCATCCCCTCGTAAACATGCTAAACACCAAAACATGTTGTTTAATGTGAAGTATGATCTTTAAAATACTAAATTAATTTGATGAACACAAGGAAATGGTAAATAACAACTGCTCCTAGTGAATATCTATGGTCAAAGGGTTATTTTATGTCTAAAACATGAAAAAAATGACTCAAATAGTTTGAAAAAAGGACATATTTTTGGATTTTTGACAACTTCTCAATGAAGTTCTAAAGCGATTTTTTTAAGGTCAAGCATTTATATTGTTATGTATTTTATATACTATTTAACTCCCTTAATGTGAATAGAACACATTTGGGGTGCATGTTACCCCCAATACGGCGTATTTCAACACTTACGCGTATCGGGAATTCAATTTGCATGAATGACAAATTATTTGCTTTTTTGCTTACACATTTTCATGAATGGTTCGAATATTCTCTTGAATAAAAAATAAATTCTCAAGCATTTGATCGATTTCTTATTTTATGTAATTCAAAACTCTGTTCAGACAATAATTAATAAATATGAAATACTGACAATAATGCAAATTTTATTTACGCAAATGTCAAAAAATAAATACATATCTCTCATTAGAGTTATGAAATTTAAAGCCTGAACTCTTTTACTAAAAAAATGTCAGATCCGAATCTAATTTATGAATATCCTCATTTTTGGAAATAACTTCTTCAAAATGATTATTTCATTCGTGAAATTGAAATAATATTTGCTTGAATGTGAACCGGATACGGTATTATTTGCTTGAATGTTGGTTGATTACATTAATGCGTATGTCAATCAAACTGGTGTCTATTTTTAGGAATACACATAAACACAATTATGAGATTGTAAAATAATTGCGCAATACATGATGATAAAGAAAAATACCCGTTATTGTCAAAAATAAAAAATAAATATTTAGATTAATCAGGGGTGGAACTTAACTTTTTGGACCGGTAGCCCGCCGGGCTACCAGATCTTGAAATCCAGTAGCCCGACGGAAAATCCAGTAGCCCGAAATTGTTTCA
>LQRL01151742.1:9427-19542 GCA_001703475.1 Hydroides elegans
CACTATAATGGCAAGGTGGTGGAGACGTTTAGAGGACTTAGACAACAGGTAAGGGAGTTGATTAATTATGTAAACAATAAATTGTTGCGTCCTTGCGAACTTTTAGCAATGAACCACTTGTGAGGATGACAAAGAGGTATATCACTATAATGGCAAGGTGGTGGAGACGTTCAGAGGACTTAGACAACAGGTAAGGGAGTTGATTAATTATGTAAACAATAAAGTGTTGCGTCCTTGCGAACTTTTAGCAATGAACCACTTGTGAGGATGACAAAGAGGTGTATCACTATAATGGCAAGGTGGTGGAGACGTTCAGAGGACTTACACACAGGTAAGGGAGTTGATTAATTATGTAAACAATAAATTGTTGCGTCCTTGCGAACTTTTAGCAATGACCCACTTGTGAGGATGACAAAGAGGTGTATGACTATAATGGCAAGGTGGTGGAGACGTTTAGAGGACTTAGACAACAGGTAAGGGAGTTGATTTATGACCATAATGGCAAGGTGGTGGAGACGTTCAGGGGACTAAGACAGCAGGTTAAGGAATTGATTCAGTATATAAACAATAAATTGTTGTGTCCTTGCGAACTTCGAACAAGAAACTACTTGTGATGAAATTGAGGTGTATGACCATAATGGCAAGGTGTTTGAGACGTTCAGAGGACTTAGACAGCAGGTAAAGGAATTGATTCATTATGTAAACAATAAATATGTGTGTTCTTGGGAACTTCGAACAAGAAACCACTTGTGATGAAATTGAGGTGTATGACCATAATGGCAAGGTGGTGGAGACGTTCAGAGGATTGAGGCAGCAGGTAAGATTCAATGTTTTTATGTACCTATTAAAGGTAATGCATTGAATGTTATGCACACTTTTGAAATAAATGCCTCTCATAAGTGACAATGTGAAGTTATTACTTCGTTTCTCATTTAGCACAGTTGACATTGCATAAATTCATTGTTCTTATTGGCTTGAAGATTACCTCGTTTTGGGGATGTTAACCTTTAATCTTTCTACCCTAACATTGCTCGTATACTCCGCAGGCCTTTGAAGGACTCATCGTCGGACTAAGCTTACGCGTATCTCTCGGACTTACAATCGATAGTGCCTAAATGTCGGTCGTGAAAAAGAAAGAAAACAAAATATAAATCTAAATATATGGATTTCGTTTAATTTCCCAAGCCCAGAAGGACTCGGCATCGGGAGAGGGGTACGCGTATAGCTAGAAAATAGCTAGTTAATATTAATACACATGCTAAATCTCTTTACAAATCTTAATCTCGTTCCTGATAAGTTTTTAATTCATTTCCCTCTAGGCCCAGAAGGACTCTGCTTCCGATGAGGCGTACGCGTGTCTCTCGGACTTTATCGCGCCACGTGACTCTGGTCTCGCGGACCACGTGGGAGCATTTGCCGTGAGCTGTTTCGGCGTCGAAGACATGTGTGAAAAGTATGTTATTTTGATATTATTACATTAGACTCTCATTCATCGGAACTCTTGTTAATCGGAGCTGTATGTTTATCGGAAACGATTTTAAAATCCCATAATCGTATATTTATACAAATTTACTACTGTTAATCTGAACCCACGGTTTATCGGAACCGAAATGACCGGTCCCGAGGTGTTCCGATTAACGAGATTCTATTGTATCATCAAATTTGAAGCAATTCTTCCATTTTTTTAAAGAGAATATACCGTATATATCGGTTAGGGGCCTATATACTTGAGGTGCCCGTCCGCCCGTGTCAGTGTGTCCATCCGCTATAAATGTGTGCACGGTATTTAGGCTATGTATAGAGGGTCCGTAACATCCTTGACAATAAACTTTTTTTTATTCTTTCAGTATACTTAAATATCAAAATGTTTCTTTAATATACATGAAGTCGGATTTGACAGTATATTTTGAAAATAGTATGAGTATATTGTGTTTTTTTTCTACATCTTAGTTTTCTGTGGCTCAAAAAATGCCTCACCATTCTTTATAACAAATTCTTTGCTTTTTAAGTACAAATGCAGTTGAAATTGATATTCGATGTTAGTAAATATATACACCATGTACATGTATTCAAATATGTTATGGATATACTCCTTTAAAACGGGGATGAAAAAAAGAATAATTTCACTATATGTTAAATGCCCCTATCCCAAAGGCTTTTAAGAGTTGAGCTTTTTGTACATGCTTGAGCTTTTGAACGGAAGGTTGTATGCTAATATTAAAAGCCTCGTTGTGTAGATAAATGTATCTTTTGAAAGTTGTGACCAAATACTGAACACATCTCTTCCTATGGCAAAAATCCTGAAAGGTTCAAACAAATGAAACATGAGCTTGTTTGGACTGGAACTTTTGAACTGAAGCTTTTCTATTGATTTGTGTTTAATTAATTATGCCAGATCCATGTCAAATTTATCATTTCCAAACGTCATCTACATTGTCTGAAATTTCAATTATTTACCTGTTGTTCGCATTTTATTATGAACAAATTAATAATTCACCAATGATCTTTATAACCGACAATAAAACGTACTAAATATATACTATTGGTAACTGAAATGAAAGACGTTGATGTTTAATGGATTAGACCCCGAGTGCGTCAACATCAAAGACAATTTATTTGATAAAAGGCTTTATTCCTTTCTAGGAATTACTTCTGTATCTTTCTGGATGACGAGTACATGACATTCAATAGAATACAGGAATATGTTAATATTTAACACCGTGTGCTTGGTTTCCTTCAGCGGCCTTTGAAACAATAATCCATTGCAAAATTTATGAGCAGAACTTGTACATTTAAAGTATAAATCTGCAGTAGCCGGCTCCGATCGGATATTTGGGATTGAATTGCCAACAGATCAACGCGAACTCAATAATTCCATTCAAGTGTTTCTTGATGCACATTCATAAATGTGACCTTAACCATCAGACTTATTCGAATCGAGATCTGAAAATGGAGATTTTGGATATTTTAATGTGTTTGTTGATATTCACTAGCATATATCAAGCTGCTTATGGATGCCAAAATAAACAACTCATTCACATCTCATCCATTAAAGAAGACTTTTATGACGATTGTATCAGCACAGATTTTATAAAGCCATTCATAAACAGCTTTCTCGCAGCTAGCCATTTTCAACCGAGACATGCAACGAGCATTGGCGCCTGCACATTGCAATGCATCCAGAAATCCGATTGTGAGGCTATGTCATTTAACGTCACAAGTGGTTGCTATGTGAGTCTCCAAGACGATCCCGAACCGTCGACGGGGAGTCACCATGTCGGTGTAACCAGTGTCTACATCGACAAGGAATTGTTCAAGGAACATATCGGCTATTTCCACACGGCCCACTTGCTACCGTTTAGCTGGTGTAGCGATGCAACTCAGGACATATTTGTGGGAGATTTCAATGGTGATGGGTTAGACGACTTGCTGTGCCATCAAAAGCGCGCAGGGGGAGAATGGCCACAAGGGAAAATCGGCATTGCTTACAACACACCCGGTAGCGGATTCGGTCAGAGAGGCGGCGGCAACAACCTTATATGGGAATTCGAGATGAATTTTTGCATTGGAAACGACCAGGAATTGCGCATAGCGGATTTCAATGGGGATGGCAGGGATGATATGCTGTGCAACAGCTATGGGACTCATGATAAACAAATTGCATTCGCTACACCGGATGGCAAATTCGATGCTATAACATGGCAAGGATTGCAGAATTGGTGTCATACTAATCAACGTTTATTTACTGGAGGCGATTTGAACGGCGATGGACGAAGTGACTGGCTATGCATAAGGTTTAGCGATGGTAAAATATGGACTCAGCTTGCTAAAGTGGATGGCACGTTTAATGATAATGGTTGGACTCATTGGGAATACAATATCGATTGGTGCAAGGGTGACGACGCAGAACTGTTCACGACGGGCGATTTCAACGGTGATGGTCTAGCAGATTGGTTTTGTCGCAAAACTGCCACCCATCTCAAAATGGTGAGTCTGACGAACGCCGACCGGTCATTTTCCGGAACCGCATGGCATCAGGAATATTCATTCTGCCATGTGGACTCACAGACTCTTGTCATTGGTGACGTCAATGGTGACGGTCTAAGCGATATGCTTTGCCGCGACATAGCAACTGGCTACACGTGGATCGTCTTGGCAGTCGAAAGTTCTACAGTACGGTTCGGCGGAATAGTTTGGCAAAGTGAAGGGTGGTGTCGTGGAGGCAATAATCAGATGCTGTTTGGAGACTTTGATGGGGATGGGAAAATGGATGCGCTTTGCAAAAGCAGCAATAAACTTTGTTATACAACATCTAATTAAACAAAAAACTATTTTAGCATACTAAGTCATAAAGTATGGTTCGGAGACATTGTTAAGCAAAGTATATGATCGGTTGTTGTTTGGAGACTTTGATGGAGATGGGAAAATGGATGCGCTATGCAAAAGCGTCAATAAACTGTGTTATACAATGTTCAACATCTAATTAAACAAGAACTGTTTTGGCAGTCGAAATTCCTACGGTCTGAGTCGGCGGCATTGTTTGGCAAAGTGAGGGGTGGTGTCGTGGAGAGAATGATCAGATGCTGTTCGGAGACTTTGATTGGGATGGGAAAATGGATGCGCTATGCAAAAGCGTCAATAAACTGTGTTATACAACATCTAATTAAACAAAAACTGTTTTGGCATACGAAGTTCTACAGTATGGTTCGATTAGCAAAGTGAATGATCAGTTGCTGTTTGGATATTTTGATGGTGATTGGGAAATGGATGCTCTGTGCAAAAGCATCAATAAAGCTCAAAATAGAGACGCCTGGAGAGTGTTTGTGAATATTGTGAACAAATAAAGGATAATATAGACTATTCTCATTTTGGATACATCATTAATAGTGCTTGTGAAAAGGCCTTACGGCCGGATAATCACAAAACGAGCGAGAGAGAGTTATACAACATTTAATTAGAGTTTTGTATAACTGGCAATAACACAACAAAGATGTAGGATTAAAATTTTATTGACCTTACATGTTTCGACCTTAAACGGCCTTCTTCAGAGGTGAAGTAATACAAAATTTGAAATGCTGAACTGCATAAAAAACATTTAATTAAACAAAAACAATTACATAGATGCAAATGCCTATTCCAGATGCACTACTAATGGAGGTTTTACTAGTGGTATACCATTATTGATGATAAAGGGTAAGGGGTGGTTGGATGAATATATGCAAGTTAAAAATGAATAGCTTGGTTTTTGCTTTTTGTAACTTCTCCTTATTTATTACATGTATATCTAATTAAGGGAAATGTGTTTGTATGACAACTTTTATGAACTCCTTTATTTTTGTTATCACATATAACTTCAATAAACATGACTTTTCAATCAAAAAAACATATGCTGATTTCTAATGTACAATGTATATATTTGTAATATATATTTGTGTGTGAATAATGGTAATATGGATATCTTCTCATGTACTTCTTTTTGGTTTAAATGTATATGTGTACTGCAAAGGTGTATAAGTTTTTCTCTATTTATCAAACAAGCTATACCGGTTATTAATTTCATTTGTGTTTTTCAAGTAATTGGGAATGTTTATACAGCATAATGATCAATTACTGATACAAATTATTGCTTCTAAATTATATATTGTGTTGAGCTGTCTTTGTGTGTTTGAACCACTTCAGCAATAATAAAAAGTATATGTGTGATTTTATTTGCGTCTTTTATTTTGAAAAGGACTTTTACCTCTGATAGCTTTATTAAAATCAAGGTCGGTAGAGAAAATCGCAATTAGAATTTTATTTGAGTATTTCAATGACAAACCATTAAGGATTTCTATATTGTGCTTATATTACGTACATGTATATTTAATCGAAATAAACTTCCAGAGTGCAGATTTAGTAAAATTGTCATGTCGGGCCCGCTGAGGAAAACTGCTCCGAAGTTGAAATAATTTTGTTCTTAAGACACCTTTGAAAAATAAACGCCATAAGTTATTTCTTACGGCCTATTGCCCAATGGTGCAGTCCAAATGCATCCCTGGTATTGTAAATAATATAAATCACACTTTTGCTTTGCCCAGTCTTTTAAACTTCCGATTTCGCGAATACAGTTTAACCCGGAAAGGTCCACCTACATATTCGGTGCTTTTAGTTGAGACTACAATCAAGTCCAAATAACCTTCAGACCTGAAGGTCAAGTCTGTACAAGCACAGGTTTCTGAAACATCGCTATTTTGTGCTCTTTTCGTCATTTCGACCATAGGAAGTAAACAAAATTAGGTCAAAACTATCTAAAGACATACATGTATATAGACCTCACAACCAGTTATTGAGTCACGACCAGTTTTTGGGTCACTTACAATCAATAATAGAAATAACATGAAATTATACTTTTTTACATTACAAATAATTTAATGGCCATGCTCTAGTATCAGCGTAGCCATAATTTTATTTTTTTTAAATTGAACATATGTATATTCTATTACAAATAGTAAGTGACCCAAAAACTGGTCGCGGTGACTCAATTAATGGTTGTGAGTTCTACACAACGCGACATTAATCTAAGCAGCTTCCCTTCAGGTCTTAACCTCTAGCCTATACAAGAAAGCGATGGCAGACGGAGAGGGCACCTCAACGTATTAACGCCTTTTGGGTTGGCGCTTTAAAATGGAACAGTTTAAATTTTCTACATCCTCATCAATTATTCATTCATCCCCAGTTCACGGGGTTTGATCATCTTATACTTGAATAAGTTTACTGACACTGCATATTAATTTTTAACTGCATTTGCACACGATAGTCGAGACATTTTGTTATAGAAAATGGCGCCAACAAACTTGCGCCGCAGCTGTGATCTGTAAATTATATATTATTCATAAGATCAAACTTGGGAATTTTAGGAATATCATTTATTAACGGTTACTTTATCATTTACTGGGGTAAAGCATATTCTGATGCTCTCAGAAAAGTGCCTGCGAACCCGTGATTTTGCAAGGTAAGTTAATGTAAAAACACGTGTACATGTTAGTGCTTATCTAAACAGGTTTTACGTCATTTGGTCTGATGCTGATGGTTATAAGTCATGGAACAAATTACTTTAAGTGATATATAATATTTTTTATCCTCTAGATTCGAGGCTGATTCTGATGACTACAATATCATCATGGTGAAAGCCTTGGCGGACCGACTTGCAGAGGTTAGCTTTAATATTTTACTTACTTCCGGTTTACTTAAGACCAACTCGTTGTGAATAGACAGACAGAAAAGTTCAGGAAGTAGCTCAATAAAAAAAAAGTTGTTAAACCAAGGTGGACTTTATATATTAGGTGCTATATTTATCTGTTTAATACTTGCCAACAAAGGTCATTTGCAAAGGTATTTTATCACTTTAAGATCTTAATTAGATAGAAGCAATGCTGGCCGGCTGTTAACACATACTTGCTTCACATCATATGACGTGAATAAAAAATCGAAATAAATATAAACAAAATGAAAAATTCTATATAGAGAAGTCAATATGGTAATGAATAAATATATCATATAATCTATCAGTTATAAAACATAAAGTAATTGCATTTTAATGAAAGATATATAAAATATAACGTTGTTTTTCGGACGTAGGGCTACGCTGAACTGTTGCACGAACGCGTACGACGTGAACTCTGGGGTTACAGTGGTGACGAAGCACTGCAGGCTGCGGATCTGCACAAAATCAAGTATCAGGTCAGGAAAAAAAAACGAAAATCAATATTTATCCCCCGTAAAACGGAGGGATATAGGTTTTGACTTGTCCGTCCGTCCGTCTGGCTGTCCGTCCGTCTGTCTCACCTTGAGGGTGGGTGTTTTGTGGACATCACATCTCCATCAATGGAAGTGCCTAGAGATTTATTTCGTTCATTAAGCTTACAACCAAGGATCGTAGATGTGCAACGTCAATGTTTCAGTTTGATCGGCCAAAAATTGTCCGATTTATAGCCCTCTGAACTTAGGCGATATTCGTGTTTTCCTCAAGCTTTATTTCGTGCCTTGTGAACGCAAGATTTTTATTTATGGAAGTGGTTACAAGTTTTTACTACTCAAACAGCTTCTAACGAATGATTATAGGTGTGCAATGTCAAGGTTTCAGTTTAATTGGCTAAAATTGTCGAAAATACAGTGGTCTGAACATAGAATATAAGGGTATGATTACGCGTTTATCGCGATGTCATGAGCAAGAAAATGTTGAGAGAATTGGTTGTGAGAACGACGTTATGAGAAAAGACGTTGTGAGAAAGACGTTGTGAGAAAGACGTTGTGAGAAAGCCGCTGTGAAATGACATTGTGACTAAGTCTAAACAAATTTATTTGCCTATCAACATAAATAACATTTAATCATGTGTGAGAAGGATGTCGTGTGGAGTCCCCATTTTCATATATGATTTCCAAGGTTAATTTTAGTAAATACTGACCATCCTGCATCTACGAATTGTTGAAGTTCACGGGGGATCCAAGGTCACTGGCCTTCTCGTTAAATATAGATAAATACTGATAGATAGTTATAATGAATAGATATTTAAAAATAGATGGGAAAAAACATGACAATATTTATATATTTTAGAGGTGCAACTATAACATTTAGATAAATCTACGGAAACAATTTTAAATTGTAGGTTTGGGGGCATGATTGGAGTTCGAAATAGTTTCATGACTATATCTCATTAATTCCGCTGCTATTATCATGCATCCAAAATAGATATATTCATACATTTTTGTCTTCGAAATATCCAAGGACCTGCATTTATATACATTTTCTGTTCCCATTTTCCCCCAGGGTATTCGCCCCGCGCCCGGCTACCCAAGCCAACCCGACCACGTGGAGAAACGCGCCATGTGGCGTCTCCTAGCGGCCGATGACGTCAACATTACTCTGACGTCATCTCTGGCTATGCACCCCGCGGCGTCCGTCAGTGGCCTTTATTTCGCGCATCCGGCGTCATACTATTTCGCGGTCGGGAAAGTGACGAAGGACCAGGTTTGTAGTTTTGAAGTATAGTGCGGTTTTATCTTAACAACGACAGTTTTTATAATTGTAAATGTTACTAAGACAGGTTAAGTATTGACTTTATTTTGTCGACATGAAATATAAACGGTTTTTATTAGCCCCCAGCCAACCAATTTGGCTGAGGGCTATTGCTATCCCCCAGTCCGTCTGCCCGGCCGTCCGTCCGTCTGTTAACATTTGATAAGCAGTAGTGTGTCCGCGGCTGTTTGGCATGAAGCCTTTGTCCTAGGATTCTGAAACTTCACACAGTGAAAGAATATATATTGCAGATGTGCAACGTCGCGGTTTCAGTTTGATCGACCAAAAAATGTCGAAATTACGGGGGTCTGAACTTAGACGAATTTGAGATATTTTGGGATATTTATACAACACTTTGTCCGTGACACTTCGGTATGAAGCCTCTGTCTGAGGGTTCTGAAACTTCACACAGTGAAAGAATATATATTGCATATGTGCAACGTTGAAGTTTCAGTTTGATCGACCAAAAACTGTCGAAATAACGGGGGTTTGAACTTAGACGAATTTGAGATATTTTGGGATATTTATACAGCAGTTTGTCCGCGGCACTTTGGTATAAAGTCTTTGTCCTAGGGTTCTGAAACTGCACACAGTGAATGGATATATATTGCAAATGTGCAACGTCGAGGTTTCAGTTTGATCGACCAAAAAATGTCGACATTACGGGGGTCTGAACTTAGACGAATTTGAGATATTTTTGGGGTATTTGTACGGCGGTTTGAGCATAGGACATAGATAAAGATTGCGCGTATATCGTGACGTTGTGGACAAATATGTTATTATTGTATGCGCTTCATGCAGCAACACGTGAATTTTGAGCTCTGATATTTTGATATTATTTTAAGGGTTTTGCTCATTGAACAAGGATAAATTTTAGTTCATCATAAAGCTAAAGGATTATAGTATCATACAAAACTCTAAATTTTGGAATATTTTAAAGTTAAAAGCTGTTTTTTGAATGAAAACTTCATGAAACTTTGTCAATTTTATGTTTTGAATTTTAAAAATACTGACACCGCTCAGATTTTTTAATCGGATTAAGAGGAATGAATAACTGATT
>LQRL01151747.1:11469-26971 GCA_001703475.1 Hydroides elegans
CTAACAAAAGGTACAACAAATTATGTGTAGGTTTCTTATAGGGCAAAACCCCAAGTGTTTTGAAATATTGCCTTACAAGAAAATTATGAGGGACGGATAGATGGACACTCCAAGTCTAACTCTAATTTGCTTGGTTGTGGCCTTAATATACACCGTTCCTTTGTTAGTCGTAGCTCACAAGAGAAAAGTAAGATTAAACAAAATGACATCTGTATGATCGAAAACAAAACAGCCCTGTCAAGTCACAGAAGCGAGCGCCGAAGGCGCAAGCGATTTTTTTTAAACCGCGAATTAAGAAAAAATAATATATATGAATCTGGAAGAACACGTTTTTGGAATAATTTGGAGATCATTTTAAATTTTGTTTCTGTTTTTCATCAATTTTCAGGCTTTTGCAGGCTTTTTCAGGTATTTTTGTAGTTTTTCATGACTTTTCATGACCAAGACGATTTTTCAGGTTTTTTCAGGTGCGTGGTCACCCTGTAAATGCTGGCATTGACATCGCATTATTATTAAGACCAGCATAATTCCCCTTAGTTTATAGATTGAGAATATTCAGCCATAATTAGTTGGTCAATTTTGAAGGTGAAGGATAGTGGTATGCAAGAAAGTAACTTACCTTTGTCAAAAATTGTAAACACTCTTCTTCCTCTTCTTCTAAGATTGCTGATATTTGAGGATGATTTACAAACTTTCGACAAGTCAAGGAAACACATCAAGATTAAAACAAAAGTTTTATGGAAATATCTTTAAATCGGTTTTAACACTCGAATTCTATATAAATACCACAACACAAAGTAAACACGACTATATTGAGCGATAATAAGAGATTAATGTACATTCGGAAGTAAAAATATTTACACAGGGTATTTACTCTCTACTCGTCATTGCACAAGAGTTAGCCTACCAGTTTCTTGCATGATTATTTGGAGACATGATTTAATGGAAACAAATATTAATATTTACCCGAACGAAGCTTTTAATTTGATCCTCGCCATTTTAAATACCGACACTCTAAAATAAACAAAGACAAAAGGATACAGCAGTAACCCAGAAATTCGGTATCTTTGAGATGAGATCGTTTCGTGTATCAAAATGTGGTTTTCGTAGTTTGTTGTATTTCTGTTCCACCTTCAGTATTTCCTCGCTCGCTTTCTCGTTCAGTGCGTCGATTTCATTTTGGCATCCGTCGATGTCTTCGAGGGCTTTTTGGGTCGCCTCGTCAAAATCCTGACTCGTATTCAATCCTGATGAGTTCAATTCCCCTTCCATCTTGCGCATTTTAGCGGGAGGTGCTGTATCTTCTGCCATTTTAGATGATTTATGATTTACTTAGTCGTTTAACTTGAAAAACGTGGGTCCGTACAAAGAAAACAAGTAAATCAAAATGTCTGAAAATACACGCGCTAGGTGCTCCAATTATCAAAGCGTACACAATTTACCTTAATTGACACCATTGGCTGAAAAACAGGAAGCAATGGCTGAAAACACAAGTGTCGTCCAATCACAGCGCTTGTTACATAAATAGTCAGTGACTACAACATACGGGTAACCTGTCATTTTTGCATGTCTCAAATGGCGGATAGTAAGGAATCTTGAGTTTGGTTGTGGTGAAAAACGCATGTTTTGGGACTTTTGAGGAATCGTTAAGTTTTTATTGATTGTCTAATCTACAAAGTGATATTTGAGGACTCGCCTTTACATATTGTCACTGTTTACTTTTGGATCTTTATTGAATTAGGAATTGATAAAAACATACACTACAAGTAACTCTTTGGATAATTCAATGTCACTTGTCAGCAATTTATATATTAGTTAAAGAAATTCTAATTACGTCGTTATATAACAATAATGATAATGGATTGTGGTGAATATAACAAATTCGTATTTCGTTAAACGAACCGTTGGTTTGTAAAATCCGATGTTTTGTCTGTATGAAATCGAATCAATCGAGGGTTCAAGAAACGTGTCAAACACTTTGAAGCAGGTTGTTCCAATCGTAATCATGCCATGTGCGAATTATCCTGAAATGTAGTGAATTCAAAGACTTCAATTTCACTCAAAAATGACAAAGTTATAGAATGGAAAGGCCGACATGTATCAACTTGACATGAGGATACCAAACACAGAAACGTAAATCATGAATTCCAAAGGTGAGCTTCACATCGTCACGATCGTGTTTCAATGAAATTTGCTTTAAAAAAAAAACACTCGTACATATTATGTATGACCGTGTAAAGATGTATGGTGAATACTTGTGATAGAGAAATGCATGTAATTATATGAAATATTGTGGAGGTAGTAAATTATTTACAATTAATGCATAAAATTGAATCGCCAATCGAAATGAACATAAATAAAATGTTGGAACTAATTTGTTAAGGTTTTAGGGATATAAAATTACAACAATTCATATTTGTTTTATAATTAAAACTTGTGTAATGTCATTACAATCTTGAGCAGTGTAATTTTCGCAAACTCAATATGAGTCATGAGCAACGTCATGAAGCATGCATTCCACGTGTGAATAGGCACATTTTAGAACAATGTCAACAATAAACGCCTGAATCATTTAAAGGATTAACTTTACTTGGCTGATGGTATCTTGCTTGTCATTCATTCTACAGAAAGTAATTTGATGTTCAATGGAATGTTCAAAGCAAATAATTACAAAATCACAGTACGAAGTTTATTCCCGATAACATTGTAAACGTACATTATTATGTGGGTTATGTGTGTTCGCAGGTGTGCATCAAGCCGAAAAGATGAAGCCGTCATCTCGATTGTCGGCAACGGCGCCAAGACCGAAACATAGACTGATCGCCTCACTATCCGATCGAACAAAAAAGGCTCTCCAACACAAGCATAGCAAGCCTCAGATCGAGTCAGGAGAAGCCAAGAGACTCAAACTGGACTCATCCGATATTAAAATTGCTCCAGTCGTTGACAAGAAGCTTCCTTCTCTGCCTGAAGATAGAAATGCTATAACAAGTGCACCGAATGATGCTGAGGATTTGGAGAAGAAAAGATTGGAGTTGTTGAACTTACCAGGTGCTGGTAAAGTCGCGAAAATAAAGATGCGTCTGAGTACAAACACAGAGGACATAAGTACTGATGATTCTTGCGTTGAGGATAATGTTCCCGATCCGAAAGAACTCCATCAGATAAAATCATCTGAAATTGTAGAACCTGATGCATTTGAATATCGATCGAATAAGCCGCCCATCAATTCTCAAAATGGTGTTACCGAAGTAAAGCAAACTGCTTCGCCAACCAAGAACAGTCTTGAAAAGGTGCCGAATAAAGACATTGGGGTTAATGCCAGTGATTCGAAATGCAACAGTGAAGGAGTTTCCCCACCCGAAGACAACCCAATATGCCAATTAGCATCTGACCCCATCACGATAGAACCAAAAAGGGCTGTGTCCACTGTAGGGCCTCGAAATCAGGAAACCACTGAACAAATGTGTTTGGAATCAAATGCTTCAGACCAAAGTGAAACTATAGAGCAAGTAAAAACGAAAGTGACATTTGATAACAAAAGTAATGCTTGTGATTTGGATCCAAAAGAAAAACCCAATAATGAAGTGCAAAAGACTGTTACTGAAAGTGTTACAGGCGATATGCAAGTACAATTGCCTGCAAATATTGTTGAGAATATCGGGCCTTGTATAAGTAATATCTCACATGTGGTTGAAGTAAAGGTCGGTACTGACATCCCACCAGGTGTCTCTCAAACAGAAGAAACGCTTGAACATTCAGCTATCGCTAACGCTACAATAGAATATTCAGAGCCGATAACCCCTAAAAATGCAATTTCACAAAATGAAATAAATTCTACAAAATTCATACCGTCGGAAGGAAAACCCGAGGCACAAGCAACAACTGATATTCTATCAGGTGAACAAATTGTGAACCAAAGTACTGAAAACTGTGTGAAAAATGATGAACTCATGTCCAAACTGAATAATGATCAAACAGTAGCTAATGATTTGAACAATGAACGAGATCATGATAGTGTGCTTGAACAGTTAACACAAGAAAAAGACTGCATTTTCATGCCCTCCAAGCCAGTCGAACTCATTTCCTCGTCTGAAGACAAATGTGAGTTGTCTATGAACTGGCCATATAGAGATGATTATATAACGATGCATTGTAAAGAAGCGTCTACTCAGTCCAACCCTGTTGAACGGAATCCACTCGAAGCTAAGCCAAAATCCCAGGATATTCCACAACAAGAGCCTGTGACAGTAAATAGAAACGCAACTGAGTTGACTTCGAATCTCAACACAGCTTACCCAATTGTCAGTTCAACAACTCACGATGTTAAAAAGGAGTCCACACATGAGCCACATATAGTTGAATCAAAACAAAAGGATACCGTCACAAACAACAAAATCGATGAAGTAAAGATGGAAAGAGAACCAGGGACGCTTGTTTCAAAATCGAAAGATATCGAGAAAACCAGACAAATGGATATTGTAAAGCAGGAAAAAGAAACACAAAAGCGGCCTTCAACAGAAAACTGTGTTACACCACCGCCTGTGAAAGTCCAAGTGCAACAAAAAGACCAACACACAAAAGACAATAAACCAAAAGAGGTCATAGAAAAGGAGAACCAACCGGTCGTTGAGAACAAACCCAACCCTCCGCCAATCCCCACTAACGAGACCAAGAAGGAACCTCATAAAGAAAAGCCACGTGACAATCACAAATCACGAGATACCAAGTCGCGTGATGACAAACCGCGTGACGAAACAAAATCACGTGATGAAAACAAATCGCGTGATAATACGACGTCAAAGACCAAGTCTTCGAGTCACGGCGAACACCGGTCGCATCACCACCATCACAAACACAAATCGCACAAACATCACCACCATGACAAAGATCGCGAAAAGCATAAGGACAAGGGTAGCGGAAGTCACCCAAAGACGCCCATCAAGATGTTGATCAAGGCGGATTCACATAATGGCGACGGGCTGCATTATCATATTGAGAAGACGAAGAGTAAGGACGAAGAGAAACAGAAGCATAAAGAGGAAAAGCATCGGCAGAAAGAAGAGAAATTAAAGAAGGAGCATGTCACAGAGAAAGCTGCCACCAAACTTGACTTCAAGGAATCTTCTAATGAAAAACACAAAAAGCACAAAACTGACGATAACGCCACATCGCATTTGAAGCACACAACGAAAGTTAAAGTTTCCCATGACACTGAAACGAAGGTACATCCTGATGGTTCACATGGTGAGCTACCGAAAAGCGATACACCGAAAAAGCGTAAGCTGGAGCCTGCTCAAGATGATGACCTTGAGAACGCAGCCAAAAAGGTCAAGGGCGTACCACATACCCCGTTGACACCCCATCCCCATCACAAGCCCAAACCGCATGGCGATTTATCGCATGAGGGCACGCCTATGAAGGACGGTAAACTGGATATACCCGATGCGGATAAATTCCTGTTCCCGAACGGAAAGGAATTTAATAAACCGCGCTCGCGAATGGATTCGGATTATTGCACGCGAACCATGATGAAACAGGGACCAGGGAAATACGGGCATTTAATGCACGTTGAGATACACCCGAATGGCGGTGGAAGTGTTGTGCATACATACGAGCACGAACTGGCGCATTTATCGAAAGACGAAATGGAACAGTTCGTGGATGAATATTTCGATTTCGTGTTCGCCGAGGAGAACGAGCGATCCGTGCATTGTATGGGTATTGTGCATGGATCAGCGGATTATATGCCCGAGTTGATCGAGTATTTTGCGATACATCATCCCAATTTGCTCGTTAAATCGCAGTTTCTGGGCAAACCGGAAATCGAGGCCTCGACCATGGAGAAGTACAGGGAGAATGTGCATTCCAGCTACAGCTATGGAACGTTCAGGGCGGGGCCTTTGTTACAGGTGAGAAGTGAAAGCTAACCCGTATGCTAGACATACTTCCATTAAAAATTAACTATATTGGTTCGCGAATTAATTGTCCAAAGTTCGTAAATATGAACAGTTTCCGTCTCAGTTTCAAATTCAAGCACCCATGAACACTTATGAACACTCAGGAACATTTTTATCGAAATTCATCTCGCGAATGTGTCGAAATACCCGAAGTCTGTAGGGCCCATCCTTCCGCACTCCTTTCATTCTAGTTCGATAAATTCGAACAAGCCCAAACAAGCTTTATTTCCATAATATCGTATTGACGCGAGCTACCGATAGCAGATTTTTCTTCCCATTTTTGAGAGCCATTATTTATCATGTAACGTAAATTTTACCTTTACCACCGTAAGCCGAGAACTCGGAACAAATTAATCTCTTCCTGAATGCGTTTTGTACCGAATCGCTTTAGAAAATGGGTTTTATTCGCTCGTTAAGTATTTGAATACATAATTGCTACTGAAGAAACAACGCTAGAATGTTTAAGTATATTGTTCAGTTATCCCTAAAATTATACAATCCCTTTCATAGATAACTAGATAGGTGCAACTGCGAGTCTTTACATCATACTATCTGAAAGTTTCCCCTCTCTAATAAATAAATGTTTGCAGCACGGTTTCTATGAAAATTGTCCGATTATAAAACATAATTTCCGTCTAAATTTAGAAACATCAAATCTTTATCTGTTTCTTTTAAGAGACTAACATCAGATAAAAGCAAACTTATGACATCAATAATGACAATTACACATGTTGCATTTCATTTCGGAATTGCCTCATTTAAAAAAAAAAAAAACTTTCAAAGAGACTTCTATAAAAAATATATGAAAAATTCAGACTTCTATAATCTATTATGAAAAAAAAGTATTCAGAACTATTATTGTTGGCTTGCTATGAAAATGTTATTTAATAAAAGGTCTGTTCATCTTCTTCGAAACACAGGTGAGCCTGGTTGGCACCCGTCAAGAGGAAGTCGGCGACCACTTCCCAGAATTCCTCGATCTCATGGAAGAGAACCACTTCCTGCGCGCCGTGATGCCCTGGGGTCGGCGATCCCTTGTGGCGGGGCTGGAGAGGAATCGAAGTAATGATGGACCGATATTGTGGGCAAGGCCGGGCGAACAGGTGGTGCCCACGGGCGAGATGCCAAAGAGCCCGTTTAAGAGACGAAGGTAGGTGCAAGGGGAGTAGTTGGGTGATGGGGTTCCCGGTTCGACCTTTTGGTAGGTACATTATGGCCTGATTATGGGTCTTCTATGGAGAGGTTGGGAGAAGGGATGTAGAGGGTTCTTGATGTTCATTGATTACAACTTTCTTTGGATATTTTTATCAAGAATTGTTGTCTCGTGGTATGAGGGAAATTCTAGAAGACTTTGAGGTGTTGGTAAAGATTGTTCGATATAAGCCGTTCAACCTATTGTACTTGCCTAGAATTGACATCTGTGAACAATAATCGACTTGTTATATTCTGGCATTTTATGTCCAAAATCGCCGTTCTTCTGACTCCTTTTTTGCCATGAAAGTGATTTGATGAAATTAAGAGAAAATAAATCTGCTGTATAACCTTTGTACAAATTGCTAGGGTATTGTTTGTATCTGATATGAAGCCCATGCATCGATAATCCATCATCAGCGGCTTTTATTACCCAAGCCGCCATTCAGACCAAGTGGGTATAGACTTGATAAAACAGTTAACGGTTATGATAAGATATAATTTAAGGTTGAATATTGACACGTTAGTTGCTCATGGCTTTACATATGTGGCATTAGACAAAAATACATTTCAATGTTTTGAACAAATATGAAAGCCATTTCGTTTCCCTGTTATTAAGATATTCTATACTTGACATTTATAATGAATGTGGTTAAATAACTCCTAATGCAGCGCTCACTCTTTAAAGCGATGAAAACAAACAATAACAAAACAACACGTTTGTTCTATTGCAGTATGGAACGCTATTAACAAGAACGATTTATTGAATTGGAAGCTTGAGAAGTCGGTCAAGGTCTCAATACAATAAGAGTAATGCGACTTGGTCATAGAACTTTGTAAATCTAAATCAAATGTGAATATAAATTATCAAGGTCAAATTATCATTTGCTTAACCTAACATGTAGATCGAAACTCGCTGAATCATTATCCTGAGATAATTGTGAATTTTCGGCGAGTATCTTCTTTGATTTAGGCATAGTACAGGTGTCGTGATAATAAGACTGTATTGAAAAAAAAAGAGAAATTATGATCGTCCCCAATAATCGATAAGTAATAAATTAATCATTGCCCTCCCAGGAAGGCTATTTAGGCAGATAATAATTTTAATATCTGTTTAGCTAAGTTAGGAAATTCATTAGTAAAAGGCATCTGTAACTTATGAAAAGTATTGACAGTTACCTGGCAGTAGCGGTACTTGTTGATGGAAAGTCGGTCATTAAATCACCTGAGGATACGGGCCATTAACTTGGGAGTAATAATGGCGTTATCAGTAATTATATTCCATAATAGAAGTTGCTACCTTTACTTTGTACTGAGAGAGAAAATATGGATAGTTGGAATCCTGGTAACACGTGTAATTTACCAGGTATGCCCGCAAGAGACTAGGAAAATTAGTTTTACCTTTCGCAAACTTTCTCTATTGTGTTGCTCCGGCAACCATTAATTGGTCATTGAACATAAAGATTGCATGAATGAGACAAAAATGTTAACACTTTTCTGCTGCATATTCTAGATATTATTAGTTAAGTCAAAAGTAAAGTTACCTAATAGCATAGGTTTTTCCGCACCGTTTCTTAACTTCTACTTAATGGTTCCGGATTCTATAGTTTCGACCGCGAGTGTATGGACAGGGGCCACATACTTAAGTAAATGACGTAAATGTGCGGCAATATGCATCATTATAGCCTGTTAAGTGAGAATCAAAATGCATTTTTGTGTAATCAGAAACATAATGCATAGATTGCGTGTGATAAATTATTTTATAAGAATTTCGAATTTAATACCCGATGTAAAAGTTTTTGTATGAACATGGCGAACCTTCGTATGTTACTTACAAAACGAATGAAATGCAAAATAATATGAAATGATGGAGAACTTAAGAGGATATACAATGAAACATGCAATATACTTGCATAAGACTCGCCAGCTGGACTATTTCGATTGACTACCGATATTATTACCAAAAGGTTTACTTCTTTCTCTACACTCTCACTTGCAAATCAATAAAGCAATCAACTATTATTCGCAGTGATAAAAAGGAAATGACAAGTAAATGGCCTATATGTAGTGCGACAATTTGCATCATTATAACCTGGTGCCTTCATAAGAGAATCAATATGCGTTTTTTGCGATCTGCAACACAACGTAGGTGATAAAATAAAAGAGAATGTCACAGTGTCGTTTCTTTGAGCACTCAGAACAGACTCAGACGGAATCCATATTGTAACCTGTAGGTTAGATTTGGTCGCGTATCGATGTATGTGGTACTCGCGTTTTCACGAATCAGAGTTCATGAATATTGTTCCATTGTATTTTACAGTCATTGCATTTTGTGACAGCTCGATGTGCAGTGCCTAACATATTGATGTGAAGCTGGGTATCCATCGAAAGTGTAGTCATGATATGTACGATGGCTAAATTTACATTTATCTAATTTTGGACACACTTTCACTGTCCTTTCACAGAATCAAGGAATCGGCCAACCTGCAACACCCGTGCCCAAGAGGCCTGTGAGACATTTTCCGAAAAGAAATGTGATAGGGGCTCGGAACTTTTGAATGCTCACTCATATGAGCTTATATTGATGATGATCTTATTTTGTTTCAGGATCAACGAACTGGCCAACCTCCAATACCTGCCCCGTGCCCAAGAAGCAAGAGAGACACTGATCGAAGACAGAACTAAGGCGCACGCGGATCATGTGGGATATGGCCCCGATCGCATGACCACCGCCGCGGTGGGCATATTGAAGGCTATTCATGCAGGGACACCGTAAGTGTCAAATATCTTTTTGCGTTTCTTTGCTTCAAAGATATGTTAATATAGCGTTGAAAGTTATTGATGAATTGAAGGCAATCTATGCTGGAACGTAAGTAAAACGAGAATGTGTTTGATGATCGACAACTTTGAATTCTAGTTGTGTATAGATTGAAAATAATGCTCGGATTTAGTTTGGGAGCTTATTGATCAAAGATATTTTTCGTGATTTTTTTTTCAACCCGACTGCTCTATTTTCAGACAAAGGAGCATTTTAATAAATAGTTGGAAGCTGCAATTATACCGTTAATCAATAACGCACCTAGTCAACTTGATAAGTAGCTTCTGTCTAAACGTGTAGAAGCTCTATATAATTGCTCTAATATAATAATGTCTCATAGGCTCATTGATTTGTGGTGTTGATTAAAGCTGTAACGAATGCATGTACGTGTACATAAATAAGTGTTAAAAATCTCAATTATAACAAATTTATCCTTTAGATACGAGGAGGACCGGATCGTGAAAGACGTGATTTGTTTTGCGGCCTCCGACTTCCTTCGCGTCGTCGACAAACTGCAGCTCGATCTCCATGAACCGCCCGTATCACAGGTCAGTCTACGCTTTTGGCATTAAGGAATCGACGCCATTCCATATAAAACATTGACATTTCGATTTTGTAAAAAAAATTTGTCTGGTTAGACTCAATTATTTACAAAGTTCGACAAACAGGCCTGATAACAGCGATGGGCCGTCGCACCTTAGATTTGCTAAGTAAAACTTGATAGGATTGGCTTGTGTCATAAATATAAGTGAATGTTGCAAGAGGTCGGGCGATGTACGCTTAAAATTCAATGATGAATGAATAAAATTGCAATTTAAGTAAACATCCAAGGCTCTACATGTAGTATTGTTTGACTTCCCAGTCAAAAATTATAAAATACAATTTATTTATAAACAAATATATTTATTGTTGCAGTGTGTGCAATGGGTTGAGGACGCCAAGCTAAACCAGATGCGTCGCGAGGGCATCGCTTACTCACGCATCCAACTCCGCGACAACGACATTTACTTCATTCCGCGCAACATCGTACACCAGTTCCGCACGACAACGGCGGTGACGAGCATCGCGTGGCATGTGCGGCTGAGTCAGTACTATGGCGAGGACGATATAGAGGCGGCAAGGGAGGCCATGCAGGCCGAGGCCACTGCAAAGGTACATTTTACTCGAGCTGTTCTCATTATGATTAACAAACAACATATTTTTGCACGACTTCGATTATCGTGTTTTTGCGTATTCATAGTTGAAAAGGGTAAATAAAAGGTGAAGCGTACATTACATTCTTAATTGCAGCTCAATCAATCGTGACTTGACATATTCAGGCACAAAATTAAATCTATTCAGTTTATTATCAAATTATTCTTACTTGTTACAGGAAACGGAAACCACACAGAAGGATCAACAAGACAAACCGCCATCACCACAGAAGCCCGTCGCCACCGCTACACCGTCCGCCGATCGCCATAAACCGACCAGCACCACACATCCTGTCTCAACGAACCCCGTTGTTTCCGTCAAGAAACACAAACTGCACTCGTCTAAGCCTTCATCGTCTGGGGATCGATCCCCGAGCAAAAAGGAACGGACTGAAGGCGATCACAAGAAAGTGCATCATCATAAGAAGGATAAACCATCAAGTAGTGATGTGATAAAAACTCATGTGAAAAAAGAGCGACCGGACGGGACTAGTGGATCAAGTGGTAGCAGTAAGTCGACACCGGTGAAAAAAGAACGCCATCAGCACACGGACGCTAATAACGCCACAAAGTCCTCATCTACGCCAGTGAAAAAGGAACGAGACTCGAGCGATGTGAAACGAGAGCATGGTGATAAAACGCAAACGCCATCGAAAAATCGTGAGGGAGGCGAAACTAGTTCGACGCCGCGAAAAGAAGTGTCTAATGTGGAATCTCAGGGCGGTGATCTCGCGAAAAAGAGCAGCAGTAGCCATAAATCAAGTAGCCACCATCGCGATGCGACGTCGAATAGCAGCGAAAAGGCGTCGCATGTCAAGTCGCTTTCGAGCGCTCTGACGTCATCATCATCAACGTCATCTTCGCAGCAAAAAGCGACGTCATCAAACAAGGAATCTAAGTCATCATCATCGACGCCATCCGATAAGCATCGATCGACGTCGGAAAAGAGCGGCGACCCGTCGCGCAGTTCGACGTCAACAAAAAGCGGAAATAGCAGCAAAACAGGAAGTAGCAGCGAAAAAGCGTCGTCGAGTTCCGGCGGAAGCAGCAGCGAGAAGAAATCGAAATCGTCAAGCAGTAGCGGCGATGGCAGCAGTTCAAAGAGTTCGAGTCATAAATCGCAGCATAAGGACAAAGACCGGCATCGATCGTCGTCGTCGAAGAAACATTCGCACGATCGCGATAAAGACAAGTCGCATAAATCGTCATCTTCGTCGTCGCATCGCTCGAGTAGCAGCAGTAAAGATAAGGATAAGGAGAAAGACAGTGCCGAGCGGCGCTTTGCGAAACTCGCGCGCAAAATGGAAAGTAGTCGTCAGGAGAAGGCGGCCGGGCAGCAGGGAAGTAGCGCTGGGGCGGTTGAAGGCGGGGCGACGCAGCAAAACCTGCCGTCTTCGTCTAAACTTCCGGTTTCTGGTGCTTCATCTACTTCCCCCGGAAACCAGTCGTTCGCCGAACCACTTCCGGTTTCCGAGAGCTCATCCCAAAAACAACCCGGTTCTGAATCGCCTGTGAAACAACAACAGTCTAATAGCCATTCCTCCTCTAATACGCACAACGATCGTCCAGTCACTTCCTCTGTTAGTGGTCTTGTGTCCACAGATCAGAAATTGGAATCTAATATGGATGATAGTATTCCGAAGCAGCAATAGTTTTGTTGTCCAAATGTTTTGTGTGTGTATGGATTTTCCCCATCCCGTCCTTATCTTGACCGAATCCGCCATCCAGAAGAGCATGCCTTCTTGAATAGCTTGTACCCTCTCCCTCTGTTCGTCTCGGATTTGGATGTGCTTCGAATTGGGCATCCGGCTTCTGAATGTTTAAATGCGTTAAACATTATTTTAGACGCGTTTCGAAATCCGTAAAGCAACGAAAATTCGTTTATGTCACAATATGTTTAGGTCACAAAGAGATACGCCTTGAATGGTGATTAAAAAAAGTGCAAGCGTCTAGCAATGAAAAAATGAAAAGACTAATCCGTTTCTTTTTAGAAAGATAATTATTGAATGAAACCAATAAAAGACTGTTAGAAAAGATAGAAGAAAGACAGTTATTGAATGAATACCTTGTTTATAGCCATGAAGATGAGTCTCTGTTGTTGCTGGCAAATGACTGAGAGTTGAATATTGTGATGTATATTTTATGTAACGTTTTCGTTATTTTATTGAAAGGTTTTCATTTAAAATTTGAAACTATGTATTTATTTTCAGATGTTATTATTTTTTGGTTCAGATATGGATAATTTGATTTAAACACATGTTTTAATATGAATATATATTTTGTTTATTCTGGAGTTGTATAGCTCTCATGGCAAAGAAGAATTGTTTAAGCTCTCGTTTTTAAAATGTTTCGAGCTGAGAAAAAAATGTAAATCGTTCAGGTTTCCGGTTTATATTTCATGAATAATTGCTGGATATTCTAAGCATCGTCTCTTAGCATCAATTTTAGACATATGTATTATGGTATAGCAGACATTTCAGTATATATTTTATACCCTAAAAACGAACCAAATATGAGCCGAAACATAACAGCGAAATTGTGTCGAAATTGTAAAGTTTGTCTATTTGTGTAGCAAGGTTTTCTGTTTGTGGGAAAAAATGAGCACATACTGTCTTAAATGTGCGCACTTGTACAGTCTTGACGAAAACCCTCTGGTGTCTCAGGAGCACATTGTGTATTTGTGGCACGCTTATGCATTTGGTGTTAAAACTATAACTTTTTGTTTTTCGTTCTTTGTCAAAAAGAAATGTATAGAAAGATATTTTAGAATTAAGAGCGGCCTTGTTCCTTCTGCTTTAAAACACGCAGCTGTAGAGCATTTCATATTTCAAGATCTCTTCATATGTACAGATATGGATATGTATATAAAATGTATATTTGTGTGTGTTCCTTGAATAGAAATTCCATTATTTCTGATATTTACACCAGAGACATGGTTATGTTGGAAGTTGGAACTTGTGTTTATTTATCTCTTCTGAAAAAGTAATTCTTTATTGTATATACATTATGTTTACACTATGTGCAAAATGATAGTAATGATACAAAATAAAAGGAAAACACACCCACAACAAGTATTTTTATGACTTTCTTTAGCTAATTCAAACCGATTATCACGTCTAACGATTTTGATTTGAGTCTATTGACATAAGAAGACATTAAACAAACTTCAAAATATCATACACCAATTTGAACTTATTTTAAACAAACTCACTTTTCATAATCTATTCAAATTACACTTTCAAAATGGTGTATTTATACACATGACTAAACATGCAAGTAAACTATATATCTTCAATACCAATTGATCATTTTATTTTCCTATGCAAAAATGGGAAGTAGACACATTGGATGAAACAACCATTTCAATGGTTGTCTCCACATTGTTTCCTTTTTGACGTGGAAACAACGAGGAAACAACCATTGTATAAGCTTTATGTTTTTCATAAATTCTTAGTGAACATTTTCCTTACCTTGAATACTTATTTAAACCTTATAAACAGTAAAAGCATGAACAATATTTTATGTTTTCAGATTAATATGGCAAAAGAGTCTCTCCTGGGACCCCAGGCTTCGGCACATCCCTTGCGGTCTCTTAGGTTGTTTTAGTGAATTTAGTGAACTCGATTTGAAGCTACCCCTCCCGGTAATTAGTACTCGATTTCAAGCTACCCCTCTGATTTGAAACTACCCCTTCTTATTTTTAATACCAGAGGGTATTTCTGAAGTCTCAAGTACTTTTTCGACATAATTTTTTGGCTGAGAGGACATAAGCAAATTTATAAACTGTGTGTATAGGAGCTCGAGCAGTTATGCGCCCATGTATGTGGCCATGTATTTTCTTATGTGTGCACTCATGTATTTTCTTATGTGTGCACTCATGTATGCACTCATGTACGCAATTTACATTATTTTAAGAAAATGCTTAAATGAAAAAGGACATACATGCAAACAATAGGTGAACCCTACTGAATTCTTAACAATAAAATCAGGAATTATTATTATCTACCATAATAATATTTAAAAAACATTAAATGTACATTTCGATTTGAATTTTGTTGCTTTATTTTCCATTCTCGCTCTCACTCTTTCTCCCTCTATCTCTCTCTTTCTCTCTCTCTATCTATCTCTCTCTTTGAATTTATTACCATTGTCTCAAATAAACATTGAATTGACATTTCGATTTGAATCATGTTGTGCTTTCTTTTCCAACCACCCCCCTCCCCAATCTTCTCTCTCTCTTTCTCTCTCTCTCTCTCTCTCTCTCTCTCTCTCTCTCTCAATTTCTTTCTCTGATGACCGTCGGAACAGCGAAGTCAGGAAGGAATTGCTCGGAAAATGTG
>LQRL01151750.1:0-11557 GCA_001703475.1 Hydroides elegans
TTTGAATGACTCAAACACATGATGCGGTTGCTGAGTACACAAGACGGTCATCGGGTACTCGCGGCCGTTGTCAAGTACCTGTAAGTACACAAAAGTATCTCAACAATGGATATTAGCGTGTAGAAGCCAGTAATAACTCAAGATGAGCGGTTTGAATGACTCAAACACATGATGCGGTTGCTGAGTACACAAGACGGTCATCGGGTACTCGCGGCCGTTGTCAAGTACCTGTAAGTACACAAAAGTATCTTAACAATGGATATTAGCGTGTAGAAGCCAGTAATGAGTCAAGATGAGCGGTTTGAATGACTCGAAAACATGGTGCGGTTGCTGTGTACACAAGACGGTCATCGGGTACTCGCGGCCGTTATCAAGTACCTGTAAGTATACAAAAGTATTTTTTTTATTATGGGTATTGCCTTGTTGTCGCCAGTAATACGTCAAGATGAGCGGTTTCAATGACTCGAAAACATGATGCGATTGCTGAGTACACAAGACGATCATCGGATATTCGCGGCCGTTGTCGAGTACCTTTAAGTACACAAAAGTATTTCTAAACAATGGATATTAGCGTGTAGAAGCCAGTAAAAAGTCAAGATGAAAGTTTTTCTTTATCATGGATTAAGTACCTGTTGTCAGGTACCTGTAAGTACATCAAAATTAAGAGATTTCGTTATAATTGGTTTGATTGACTCGAAAACTTGATGCGGTTGCGGAGTTCATCGGGTATTCGCGGCCGTTGTCGAGTACCTGTAAGTACACAAAAGCAAATATTATGTATTTGGGGCCGTTACTAAGGACCTGTAAGCACACAAAAGTATTTCTTGAAGATGGATGTGTGCGGTCAATGCCAAGTACTTTTAGGTACACAAAAGAAACACTTTGACATTGTTGGATGATTCGATGAATTGATAGTTTTTGGTACGGTTGCTGATTACACAAGACGGTCATCGGCTATTCGACATTGTCGAGTACCCAAAGTATTCAAATATTCAAGACAATTTGCTATTCAATTTAAGCTGCTTCAACGTCGATTCCATTTTTTTTCTACCTGGAAAATATAGGGCTCCGCCAACCACAAGTTCAAAGAACGACCTCGGGCGCTGTTTACATGCACCGATGGAAGCCCTGCATCAGATACGCTGTAGTGTAAACTGTCTTAACAATTCTAGCAGGCAAAAATTGCCCTTGTTGGATATAACTGGAAGGGTTTTAATACCTAGACGCTATATATACGACATCTTCGGTGCCTGTTAAAATTCATACCATTATATGTATCATACAACAGTATAGTCGGCATAGACAGTAGATTGAGTATATCAGTTTTTGCCCGAACCCTCAACGATGACACAGCCACAATCTGGTTCAGGTCGTCCTAACATATTTTGTATTATTTCAGTCCTCCTGTTTTTTTTCTAGCTTCTTTCCCGCATGAGCTCGACACGCGATACCGTGTGGTCACGACAGGGATGGAAACTGATCTTTAATGGGCCAACGGAAGAACGAACGACGCAGCTTAGTATGCCCCTTTTATGTCAAGGTCACGAGTAAAAAGTTAACCTGGGATGATTGTTGGGCGATTCGGCAGGTGCTCTGATATCATACTTCCGGCATTGCCATTGGTTCTTATCTTGTTCCGAAATCCAAATGAGCCCTTTGCCGTAAGGTGTCATTCTCGTATATGCCAGACGTCTCGAACCAGGCGGTGGTTAGTGACACAAGAAGGGTCGTGAAGTGGAAATGACGATGGACATGGGGCGATCTTAAATGGTGCCCTGAGGTTAGCCGAAAACGGGTATCTGTAAATAGGATATGAGATGCGTTCGATGCGTTCTGTCGGGGCCTCAGGAAATATGTTCGGGAATCGCCTTTTAGAGTCCTGTCATACGAGTGTCGAGCTCTGCTCAATATGGGAATAAGTGTGCGCATCATAGAAGTTTATCCGAAGACACTTTAAAGGAGGGCAGGTGACCTAATTTATATAGAGTACCATATAGGTACCAGGATGTATTTCATTTATGGCTTTATTTTTCACCTTGTAATCTTTGTATTATTTTGTCTTATGCTTTTGATTTACGTAGACCTAAGGATATAAACGGATCAAAAAGGACACTGGCACGGCGACTTGTGTCAACAGTAAGGTAAGGTCAAAGACGGTTACAAACCATAACGAGAATATAATCATCAATTAATCATCAAGAAATATGATACATGTAATATTATGACATATTTTTGAATAAATGTGCATTTTTGTAGACTTTTTGATTCTCCTAACTTTTCACATAACTTTTCACATGTTCTCATATCTTCTTTTTCTTACACTTTTACCACCTTTTGGCCGCATTAGTCAATATCAAGCTTTAAAGACAATCACAAACCTTGCTTCCTCCATCGGAAATGGCGCTACCACCATCTTGGATTCAGCTACCACGTGGCGAAAATTGTATACCTTTTCACTTATTAGATACTAAATGACAATCGCATTGTTTTTTGCAGCCAAACCGAAAAGCACACACCTTGAAAATCGTTATTCTTGGCGAAATATCCGCCGGACACCCCGTGCTTCCTTCTGGTCCGCCATCTTTAAATTCACCACGTGGCGACACGGCGGCAAACCCGTGCGCATGCCGTCACGCTTACAATAAGCACATGATTTTAGCCTTAACAAAAGCACAAACCTTGAAAATGGTGATCCTTGGCGTAATACCCGCCGGACAACCCATGCTTCCTTCTTGGCCGCCATCTTTAATTTCACCACGTGGCGACACGGCCGCGAACCCGTGCACATGTGTCACATGTAGTTTGAGCACGTGGTGCGCAGGCGCCGCAGTAATGAAGTACTTCCGCTCGTGGCAGACGGACGAACTGGCCACCGACGAATTGGTGACGACCTGGCGGGGCTGAAGAAGCTGCTGGCTGCATTCTGTTAAATTGAATCAAATAACATATTTATTACAACAATGTAATTATTAATTTATTTCTTTTAAAAAAATACACTTTTGTCCCTGGCAGAGGGAGCAACTGACACTTGATTTAGCAAGTACCAGACGGGGCATGAGAACTGCTAACTGCCCCATTCAAGCCATAACCCCCTCCCCCACTTCTGGACAGGTATTATTGAAAACCCAAAAATGGTGTGGTTTAAAACTCGGTTAATACGGATTGTAAACAAACTAATATACATGACGAGAAATTTGATTTAATGTCATGTTTACTTGCAATAGACCTTTTAGCTTTTATTGTTTTTATTTAATTCAGTGCCTGTTTTACACCATTGGAAAGTAACGGGAATTTTATATATACAATACGTTTATCATATGAATAATCTATAACTTTATAATAATTATTCTTGTTTCTGATTATGTCTGTTTCGGTTCCTAGATGCGCTCATACGCAGGTTACATGCATTATTCTCGAAGCATTGTTTGTATGGGAATAGGTTAAAAGTAGGAATGGCGATATAAATAGAATGCACATGTATAATTCAAAGAAGATTTTCAACTTCTATATGAACGAAGCAATTATCATAAAAATGAAGTTATGTTTTGTATATTTCTAATGTTTGAGATGTTTTCGAAGAGAAACCTACGTCAAACTTACGTTGGACCAAATAACAACGGGCTTCGAATCTACATAAATTTATAATGCCGCAACAAAAAAGCAATTCAGACAGCTAACTCAGACAGCATTAACTAACGAGAAGATTATCTTGTTTAGTTTGCAACAGTTTTTTTTTTAAAACGTTTTTATGAAGCATACATGAAAGCTCTTTAGGGGTGTAAAACTGTCTAGAAGAGTACAATAAATAGCAAAAAATATAAATGCCGTTTTGGGGCCGTGCAACTACCTGAAATTATTATTTTACTTATTGCCTCGAAAAACAAAACAGTGGATGGGTATAAAATGATCACAATGAAAAGGGTTTTCACACGAATGAAAGAGGATTCGAGTTGCACGTTAAGTCTGTAGATGTTATAAAACAAATACGAAATTTGAACTTCCGGTACATTTAACGTCAAACTATTTTGCTATCTAAAATAATTTAACCTAAAAATTCAATTGTTTCAGCTCATAATATATCGGATTAACTTGAAACAATTTTTACTTTGGTTTTTGAACTGCGGTTAGTTCAGAATTTTGGTCTTTTAGGATTGTCTTTTGTAGGTGCACATTGCTATAAATAGACTGTGAATTCAACAACACGAGGGTAATGACATAATTTATGAGACACAACCGCAGATAGCACAATGTTTACAGATCTACAACTGAATGAATTTAAACCAACAAAACTAAAATTCACTGAAAACGCCTTGCACTCACATAAATTAACGTTTTTCGCTTTTATATATTGTTGAAACATAAAACCATTCTTATGCAACAAACGTATATATGACGTATGATAAACATTCAAAATAAGATAGCAACACACAGATGTGGGATATGTTCCCATTATGAACACAATGCTTTTGAAAACAGCAAGCTTTTGCAGGGGGTAAAACGATCAGTGTGTAACCTCTCGACAACAAAAAAAACTGGGTCAGAGTACTGAAAATATTTACAAACTCGCTCATACACCGCTGCTAGAAGTTTACTTTCTCTATGCTATAAGCGTTTTTTGAAAATCGGTTTTTGGTCTAAATAATGATGCCTCTCCATGTAAACATCTGTCGTCTAAACGCTACGTGTTCAATCGAAATAAAATTGTTTTAATAATGACAAGGACAGAGGAATATTCAATTACATAAAAATATATGATTCAAACATTGCGCAATTTCGAAAAGCAATAATTTGTTAACTGCGTCATTTACCGGCTTTTGAGACATGCTAATGACTCTAATTCTAAGCAATGTGACCGGTATCTGTATCTGTGTTGGAATTTCAGTCTTATCATTTTAGTTTGTCATTTTTCGTTTTGAAATGTCTATGGATCGTGCCAAGTCTGTTCAAATCATCAGCTTTAGGATTCGAAAACAGATCCTATCATTTACCGCTAGCTGTACCTGTATTATTCACTTCTGACCCAGGAACTTGGTATTTATGACTTATTCCGGTGTAAAGGTTTCAAGCTACCCCCAGTTTCAAGCTACCCCCCGGTAATCTGATACCGGTTTGAGGCTACCTCCCCGGTAATTTGAAACCGGTTTGAAGTTACCCCCACCGGTTTGAAACTACCCCCTCACCAATTTTTTATTTTAATTATATTTTAAAAGTTTTTTATTCTAACACATATTGTGAGGTTATTTTGTATCATATTTGTTTGCATTAATCTCCTAAACCCAGAAGGGGTTGTGCGCGTCGCATGAACAAAGGATTGTGATAGCATGATACTGATCCCAACTGATCCCCGAGCATATTTGCTTCTTCCATGTTCACAGTTAACACGTGCTTGGATGCACTTAATAGTTGGTTTGCTTTAGATTAAATAAGAAGTATTTGAATTCTACGAAAAGACATAAATAAAACGTTTTCAAATGGTAACATATATTTTTATAAACACAGGTATCTAAACGTTTTGCCCAATATACATAGATATATTTCGATTATGCCAACTCGAATAATTCATTTTATTATTCTCAAATCACACATTCATATAAACATATTTATTTATTTGTGAAAATAGAACAAGTACATAGAGTCATCGGAGTATACGGGATCGGTGTCACACCTTAACGCCCCTCTTTTTATACAACGCACATAACTTCCTTTTAGGCTTAAAGATTTAGTGCGGCAGAATTTGGTGTCGTATTGCCTTATCATATCAATTGAAAAACTATTCAATTACAAAAAAATAAAAAATAAAACAATTAGGAGGGGGTAGTTTCAAACCGGTGGGGGTAGCTTCGAACCGGATTCAAATTACCGGGGAGGTAGCCTCAAACCGGTATCAGATTACCGGGAGGTAGCTTGAAACCGGTTTGAGATTACCGGGGAGGTAATAATTAGGGGGGTAGCTTGAAACCGTTACACCGGTAAACAGGATGTCCACAAATAGCAGAGTATCAATGTTTTGTTATGTCGGCTTTCCAAGAAAGGACGGTTTGAGCAGTCATCAAACCCTTGCATCGGCAGTGTGACCCGTAACAAACAACAATATCACATCCCCCGATAAAAAGAAACTCAGCACATGAAAATGTTTTGTATTCAATAGAATCTAGTCTATGGAACTCCCTTTTAATCTTGACCAAGTTTGGGGGTTCACGTCATTTTGAGAACATGAGTGTTGTTTAAGTGGGGTCGAGGTGCACCCCTGAATGCGTTTGATACTGTTTTACAAAGTCTTGCAGAGGTCTATATCCTAGAAACTTCAATTCAAGTCATTCACACTTCAAATGTCTGCAATACATGTTCGAAAAACAAGTTTTTTTATGTGTTTTTGCCTTCATTTATTGCTTTCTTTATGTTTTGTGTGTTGTCTCCCTTCTCATTTAAATTCTAGTTCAAGTAGGAAAATAATCCCATTCGGAAGTGTTGTAATAAATTTCAAAACAAGTGGGCCAGAGAATCGAGACAAACAATAAGCATTTTTATCATACACTAAGAAAAGAAATCTAAAATACCCGAGCAGGGCTCGAAACTCCCGGTACCAGGAGGCCTCCGGATTTTCCAAATGACCCCCGGTTTTTTTCGAAGCAAGGGGACACTTGAAACCCCCTACATCAAAAATGTTCAGTCTTCCGGGTTTTAGATCGGGCGCCCAGGTTTTTAAGGCGCAGTGGAGTTGCATATCACCAGAGGAGTGTACACAGGCAATGATAAACTCATTTGTCGTGACCGATCAAAGACGTCATCATTTTAATATCTTCCAAATATATAAATCAAAGATCAACCTAACAATTTGTTAGAATAATATATTCTTGCTCTATGGCTGCAAGCTTTTGAGCACCAAGTTGCCATTGGTCTTCTCTAATAAACGCACAGAAAATATAGCCAATTTAGATGGTGAAAATGCTCAGAATGCATGTTTTCCATGATCTATGCACAAAATGGATCATAAGTCAATTATTGTCTGTTCGATCAATCAACAGTCAAAAAAACCGGTGTCCGAAATCCTGTCCATAAAAAATGAACTGCGCTCACTTGTTTTGGACCAAAAAAAAATCAAATGAGAAATCATTACATTGGCTCCCTCTTCTCTTTCTATCTCGCTCGGTGGCAATAAAAAATACACTCATTATAGGCATGCGAGAATGAGAATCCATGAGTTTGAGCACGAATATCGCATTAACTTTGGCGAAGTTCGGCAGAAAAAAAATCAGTTAAGCTGAGAAATACCGGGTGCATCAAGTTTTTTTATTCACTCAGAACACATGACATTCATTTTGAGCTGGGCTTTGTGTGAGCTACACTGGTTGTGTCACCAGTGCATGAACACACATGACTCAAATAACATTTTTATGTCGTGGAATTCAGTGCTGCCAAAATCCGCTTGGTAAATGAGGTTATTGCGTACACATTTTGGTACATTACTACTTTCTCCTAAAATTTATTGTAAAAAAAACATTAGAATTCGGTCTAGGAGATTCGCAACACCTCGGCAACTTTGACCGAGTAAAAGGTTTGCTCATACATGAAACAGCCTGCTGCACAATTCTGTGCAATATTACCAAGAAGAGGGGTTTACTTCCAGTCGCCAACCGTCGCACATCACATTACCTGACTACCTCACCCCACCCTACTCTCACAAAAAAAACACCTAGCTCCGCTCCCCATTCTCTCATTACCGGTCCCAATTCACACATATCCCCCAACCCCTCCTACAAATAAGTAACTTACCTTTTTAAAGCATCAGTGCTCCTATGAACATACCCTTTCCTTCTCTTTTTATTCATTATTCCCCCAACCCCCAACCCCAGGCAAACACAATTCAACTCACCTGATGTATTAGGACGTGTATCCTGCATGGGATCCGTTGCTTCCGTTCCGGTTCCGGTCATCGTCATAATCAGCGCCGACAAAACGAGCGAGCAGCGATAACGCGGCGACGGCGACGATCGTGATCGCTCGCCAGTAGACGCTGATCGCCGCCGCCAGTCGCCGCCGCTGAAGAACGCGCCAATCAGCACGTCGCCGCCGAAAATCGCGACGTCGCGTAGCGAGGGGACCACGACGTTAATAATGACGTCATAAAGCGACCTCGTGGCAGCAAAAGGAGAGAGAAATTCTAAATCGCTGCTGTCATCGTAAGCGGGAGCAATTAACGTTTCGTTGAGCGATTGCGTTCGCTCGAAGACCGGAAATGAGCGATAATCGGAACTCCGGTGCCATGGCGCCGCGCACGCTGCTGTATCCGGAGCGTTTCGTCGCTTGCGGCTTCGCTTCAAGCGCGTGTTTGTATCCCGGATATATCGCTTCGAACAACGACGCTGCGAATTTCGCTCTTGAAGGCCACCACTAAGACATAAACAGCTGAGTACGAGAGCGAGCGTGAGCGTTACGAGGTGAATCCAACAACTGGCGGTGGGAAAATGAAGCGATTTGATTCTTGGCGTTGGTTGTGGTGCAAAATCCTCCTGCTTTACACAATGCATGACAGTGCCATGTTGCTATGACGTCACTCCACATATGCGCGTCACCTTCTGCTTCTATTTATGACGTCACACTGAAAAATGTGTAATTGTTGCGTCGCTGTTTTCAATCAATTGTGTGACGTCACAATGAGCGGGTAATTGTTGCGTTACTACATTTACTCCAATATTTTCTTCGTATTTTGAATATGAGTAAAATTAATATCTAGATAATAGTATTTCTCAACTTATTCCTTCACGTTCAATGTCACAAAGCATAAGACTGCAATGTAACGCATGGACTTGGACAAATGCAATGAATACTTTTCTTACTCTAAATATCAGTCATATTTTCATTGTGTCTGATATAAATCTCGCAAGTGGGTTATCAATTAGATGTAGACTTCGCTTTACATTTTTATTCACTTTTGAGCCGCTGATAACATAATATCCAGACAATGAGTGCAATAAAAGTTTGACTCTTTAGACGCACTTTAGATAACAAGCATTATCTTCTTTTTATTATATATAACCACAGCGATGCGTATAAGAAACGGATTCACTAAATAAGACACTCAGTATCCACATTTATCACACTATCCAGATTATGGTGCTTCAAAATGAACACGCGTTCAGAATCATATATCCAATAGTTCCATTAGACTTAGTTGTGATCTCGTAAACAAGTATTTACTCTTAAATCCATAAAATATCGTCAACAAACAGTAAATCACCAAATCAGCTGACTAATCATTGCCAGGTTTGGAAACAACAAATATATGTTGATCACACTTCAAAGGTCATCATTATATTTCTCGGCTACTCCTTTCCCGCTGAATGCACGCGAGAATAACCAATATGGCGGCTATGTCACGTGACACATCGCAAAAGTGTCATCTGCGCGCGACAAACTATTTTATCGTCTGCTAAATATGTTGTTCAATACATCCGCGCGCGACTGAATAGAGCAAGAGAGGATGTCGAGCTCTACGTTTATTTATTTTTTTCTTCTCTTTTTTTATTATTTTGTTATCATCGTTTTGGCGGCGGCGCATTTACACTGCTGCAGCGAGGCTTGAGCTGCTGTAACCAGACATCTTGATATCTCTGTAAAAACACACAACAACGAAAACAGCTACAAATCAATAGAGGAGGCATAGAGGCATGGCAATGTAAAATGGGGAACATGGAAATCGCATACGGAACGCGTATCAGGGACATAAATGCTCGATACGTGATATAACAAGCCCTGTACTCAACGACAGGTTTTCACCGAATAATACGCATTCGTTTTAAGAAAATGTACTTAAAATGAATGCATATCATTTGATGTAACCTGTCGTTGAGAACAGGACGCATATTTAAATTATCTGCTATCTTTAACATTAACTTTAAAATCAATGTAAAAGGGTGGGGAAAGGGATAAGGTTAAGGTCAAAGCGGAGAATATAGTTCCAGCAAATGACATTCGTTTTGATTAAATTTACTTAAAATGAATTTGGTGTAACTTGTCGCTGAGAACATCCGCTATCTCTAACCTTAACCTTAAATCAATGTAAAAGGGATAACGGTAAGTATCAGGTTAAGAAGTTCCAGAATTTGTAATGACATGTATTGAAAGATATATTTATATAACTCATGCCTCTGTCGATGTTAACTATACCAGCACATAGCTGTAAGGCGGCTTCGGGGTTTTTGTTGGTAAGAAGACAGAAATCGTTCTCTGCGCAAAAGCAAAATATAACGTTTATGTGTCTTTTTATCGAGTAAGAGAGACAACACGATGGAGAGAAATGAGAGAGCCAGAGAGAGGGAGAGAAAAAAAGAAAATGAGAGATTGTAGAAAGACAGATAGACAGAGACAGACAATGTCATCAGACAGGGTGACCAGTCTCCAGACAGCATAAAATCCCTGATTTTTTCCCTGACTTTCCCTGATTTTTTCCCTGTTCTAAGATGATACTCTATAACAAACTATAGCTTAATTAAGTCAATATTCGAGCGCCGACGGCGCGAGCAAAAACGTTTAAGAAGTACCGTAATTACCGGTGTATTACCCGCACCGTTGTATAACCCGCACCCTCCAAAATTGGAGGAAAATGTTTTTAAATTCGGTGTATTACCCGCACTGGTGTATAACCCGCACCCCTTAGATTTGGAAAAAGGTAGATTTACAGTGAAATAAAATATCTATAGTATACAATGCAGTGAAATACACTTATAAAACAAAACTATTAATTATATAACAAAATACCTAACCAGATTAGGTTTTTTGATAATTGATAGTTTAAAACTATCAATTTTATTTTTTTTTTTAATATCAAACTTCCCCCTCTTAACTTCCCCTCTTTTCACAACTCATAAATCACTACTATCCCATATCTGTCATAACCCCCAAATCGTCTTCTCAGTAAATACACCTGACATGATAAGGCTATACTAAGCAAATACCCATCTGAGTCACCCTGTATTTCATCAATGCTACTCACTGTTATTAAGTGTCGCTCGCTAATATCTCAGCATCACTGACCACTGATTATGCAATAGCAAAACCCCACTTTGATAAGGTTATGCATATTTTGCTATTTAAGCTTAGCTGTCATCCAACGGTTTTATAGTCAAAACCATGCTTTTGTGATATGGCCAATTTTGGAAAATTTCAAAATGACCATTTTATGTTTTCGAAATCGGTGTATTACCCGCACCGGTGTATAACCCGCACCCAGGTGTTTCGTTTGTAAAATCGGTGTATAACCCGCGGTGCGCGGGCAAAAGCCCCGTAGGGCAAAAGCCCCGTAGGGCAGAAGCCCCGCGATTTTTGCAGCTAGGGCGAAAGCCCCGCGATTTCAAAAATAAATTTAATTATTTTTTATTTCTATTAGCGCAAATATTTTTTGTTTTATTGGTTTGAATAATGATTATTATTAAACGAAGGCACTATAGAAATGTTGATTTCGCATTGCTGATTGCAATTATTGAGTAAATGTCGTAATCAATAGCGAAAATTATAAATCCATACAAGCATCCAGCTAATCCGATCATTTAAATAACGG
>LQRL01151760.1:2464-14064 GCA_001703475.1 Hydroides elegans
AAATGAGAATTTCTTTGATATACAACATTTGACGGACGACCAGGCATCCCAAAACTTTTAAGGCCCTAAGCTCAAATACAAGTTCAGATAAGGCTATACTATTTAACAATGATCTTTTGACATATAAGTATAACATTGAAATTAAAATTCCTCCTTCCAACTAACTAATCATATGTTTGTTTTTGTTCAAGCATGATTATATACAGTATCATGTAAATATAAAGCACGGGTACCCGGGTAGTAAAATCGTACCCGGGTACCCGCCCAAATTACTACCCGGACGGGTACCCGGGTACCCGCTTTCAACCCTACTTACATTTTTGTGACATTATTTATACATTTCGAATAAAGTACAATATTTATTCAAGTATATTCGATCATTCAGTTAAACTTGTGAATTTCAAATGTCACATCTACTTTCACCATGGAGGCGCTGTATTTAAATTCTAGTCTGACTTAATCAAATGGATTTGTCAATCAAACTTGGAAGTTTACTTGTTAAATTGCAGATGTCAATATTTTCTTTATTTATTGAAGGCCAAAAAAGCAGTTGGACGACGTCCCAAGAACAGTGCCATGTCCGCACAAGGTATGATTTTACGCCAAGAATAGACGCAATATAAGAATGATCTATTGTTTTTTTTTTCGTCCATGTGCACGTCTCGTCCAAATATCAATATATCGTTCAAACTTTTAGTATGCTACCTCAGAGTTATGATTCAGACTTATTTTGATAAAGATTGTCTCTTAAATATATTTTTAATAACATGTACATCTATCAAAGCCTGTTGAACTCGATATTTTATTATCTATGTAAGCATCACATTTCTCATGCAATCTAGCAATGTAACTTGCATACATATATTAAGAAATAGAATTGATATAAAATGCTTTAATTCATTATCAGGGCTGTACGAAGATGTTCCGTGACAATTCAGCGATGCGTAAACACTTGCATACTCACGGCCCGCGCGTACACGTGTGCGCTGAATGTGGCAAGGCTTTTGTGGAGAGTTCGAAACTGAAACGACATCAGCTTGTTCACACGGGGGAGAAACCTTTTCAGGTATGGAATGATATCTGACTGTCACAATTAAAAATGCTAGGACATAGAAACTGTTTTGTCGATCAAATGTAATTGTAGTTGATTTTATTTAGTGTATCTATGATATGTAATCAAAGTTATATACCAGTTCTTACTGTATATTATATTTTATTTGAGTCCGATTGATAATTATTCCGGACACTCAAAATGCTAAGATATACATGTATATCTGCAATTAAGGTTTTTTTTTGTTGCAATGTTTGACTATGTTTTAATGCAATCGACGATAACTATTTTGTTGCAGTGTATCCTACATTCGAAGGCTGCAGTAAGCTGTTTTTCCTAGACTTTTACTTAAGAACCCACGTTCGTATTTATACGTCCGTCCGTTTTATGTTATTGACAATATCTTTAATTTGTTGCAGTGTACTTTCGAAGGCTGCGGTAAGCGGTTTTCACTCGACTTCAATTTGAGAACGCACGTTCGAATTCACACCGGTGACCGGCCATACGTCTGTCCGTTTGATGGCTGCAATAAGAAGTTCGCCCAGTCGACCAACTTGAAATCACACATCCTCACTCACGCAAAGCAAAAGTGAGTGAAGTTTAATTGATCTTCTAGAATCGATTGCATTGGTGTTTAAATCAGTACATTTTAAGATTTTAAAAAGTCAAGATTATCAAATCACAAATATTTGAAATATTTGCATGTGTAAAATCATCATAGAGGTTGAAAAAAAAGAGCAACCTTAGAAAAGTGTTAACTTCAAAACCCGACAGGATTGTTTAAGAAAAGCAGACACTAATATCCAATTCTGTTTTTAAAAATGGCATTTTTCTGCCTTCTTTATCTTACGGATTCGCTTTAGTGCTCCCAAGATCTTTTACTCTAATATGAATGTTTAAAAACAAATGACTTGTCTTTGTAGGTCGCGAAGTGCCACCGCGCAGTATACACAGATTCAGCTCTCTTCACATCCCGGCACAACGTTTGCTCTCGCGCCTCAATAAAACGTACCCAAAAAATGACCTTATTATCGGACTGTACCTCACATCGACTTTTAAAACGACTAGCAGACTGTCCTTAAATTGGGAGTGTACTTCACATCGTTTTTTTGCGACCGACAGAGGCCGTACCTCGTGTGGATTTGATGCGACTTCTAGACTCTACCCCGAGGCTGTGTCCTATATAAACTATAGAGAGTATCTGACAAGTTGCTGCTCATAATGCTTCGGTGTTTTAATCGAAAGTCATGGTGTGGGTGCGATATACAAACATTTAAAGACTTATTCTTGGGTGATGAGATCACCTTTTGTCGACATGCATTGTGTTGGGTGTCGAATGTAAAAAAAAGGTGCGTTGTACCGATACAAACATTGTGATGATATAGACTGACATTAATATTATGAATAGTATTTTGTAAGATAGACCAGTATAAGATCCAAAACAGTGTTTAAAACTATAAAACAAAATACATTCAATATGATAAGGTATTTATGAAATGCAGCTACACGAATTTGAAAGGCATAAAAAGATTGTCAATTTCTCAATCTGACCTGCAGTTGTAGAAAAAGCTTAATCGTTACAGGTTTTCTCACAAAACATGTGTTATAATTAAATGCCAATAAACGTTAAATAAATGTTTTGTAGTCTCCCTTTACACATTTTGTGATTTTCACCCCGTTCGCGAATGCATGCATTAGCTTCTTTTAAGCTTCATAAACTTTGATTAGCAACTAGGTTATGGCTTATACTGCTTAATTTTGTGTGTACGGTTAACTTGCCAATCCAATCCTAAAAAATGATATTGGAGACGAATATTAAAAGCCCGAAAAATTCTCCAAAGAATTGATCTATGATAGTTACTCTTCAAATATAATTTTAAAAAGAAGCCTACATTGAATCGACACATTGCTTTTGCGTCATTTTCAGTTTGTTTTGAAAAGGAAAATTAAAACAATTTTGAATTAAAACATGTAAGTCTATATGTGCATTATCTAAAGTTAACACTTTTAGAGCCGACTAGACGGCACAATTTAAAAGACTATAAAACTATCATCTGAACTTGTATGTTGTTTAATATATGTACATTTTAGTGCAATAGAAAACGGTTATTATTTTGTTCTGTTATCAAGTACTCATTTAAGTTCGCGTTCTTTTTGGTAGCATTATGCATGGGGCAAATCGGGGTTATACATGATTCTTATAAAATGAGTTTACAAAGACAAATGTGTTTACATCCGAAAAAACTCTTTGTTTGTTTTGTGTGTCTTCTAGTGTTATTCATTGTTAAACGATAATGCTAGCTTCGAAATAGGTTAAATTAAGCTTCTATAATTACTCGATTCGTATGGCTAATATTTAAGTACAACAAAAACTTGTAGGTTTTGCAATCCCTGTCAATTTGTTTACCAGTAGTATCTATTTATTGTACGTTTTGAGCAAGAATATATATTATTTGTAAATGCCTTTAAATATGATTGATGAAAAAAAAAAAAACATTATCAAACTCAAGTTTTTGTTTCTTTGACTTTGTCTTGTTTGAATAACTTGTTGCAAAACAAACAACGTATTTGGCTTAACGTGAAGCAATGTCGGCATATTCATTGAAAATAATCCTTTAAGTTAACGTTATGACGACGCGTTTAAGTATGCAATGACAAAGAAAAGCCTTTATAGTGGGCATATCATTGCCGTTTCCTACATCAATGTCTAGTTTATGGTGAGCAATTTATAATCATCAACCACGCATACCATTAAAATACGGGTGATCAGAAATAGGTGATTGCGCACATATGGATTTTTACGATGTTGTTATCTGGTATGATAAATGAGCGGCCTATATACTACATTTTGTATATTTATTGTGTGACGATCTGAAAAACACAAAATTATTTTGTTAAGTCCGAATGTTCAGACCAAACCGACGTATTTTATTGAGCACACTTAACGCAGTATATATGGGTTGTCTGCGAATTCCAAAAGAAAACAACAAGTTTTATGTTACTCATATTTTATTAGTTCTAGAAATAACAAACAATAATACTGCACACGGTTAATATAAGTTTCATAGCAACATTTCCTTTTCTGGGCTCAATTGCAACCAGTGAAATGCATGTAACGATAAGTTAATGCTGATATATGATTGCATGAGCATTGCTATAAAGTGATTATTCTCAATCCGCTCCAACCAATAACAATACGCAATAAATACCAAAAAATATATATTTATAAGATAAACGCAACCAATATACATATAAATCTCACTGAAAACCAATAATTAAAAATGAGACAAACAACACGTTTATAAAGAAGATTTTAATTAACATATTCGTAAAGTTTCTATTTGTTAATATGTGCATGGATATACACTGAAATGTATAGAATTATCTACACTGTCTTTCAAACCTTGTGCTTTTCTAAAATCCGATTAAATGCAATCATTATATGCAATTTCAAGCACAACGAAATAACCAAAATATATAGCTAATATCAGGGCTCGAACAGAACCCAGGAATGCATTTAAATCACCCATGAAGATTCTGTACACACCTTGTTAAATATCACAACTATGATATGCAGTTTTTAGTACAAAGAAAACTTATACATAATACACCAAAGGAAATACTTGCAGGAAAAAAGGACATGAGCAATAAGGCATCATTTTGGATCCTCACGAAATGTAGAAAGTGTTAATACGCCAAAAAGGGCCTTTTTGGCATTTTTTTCTCAGCAATGCCATAGTGAGATATATTCGCTGCGAGCTATGTTCATTTCCGTCTGAGATGATTCTTGAGATTCCGGCTCCTCCACTGATTTGGCATGGATCGTGAAATACCCGTCACCGCTCTCCTTTGCTTCCCGCGCTTCTTTCATGACGCGTTTCGAATATTCATACGCGCCGAACGTTGCCGCGTTAACGGGAAACGCGCGAACTAGGGTAACCCCGAGTCCTTTGTATAGCGACCGCACTCCCCCTTGCATGAAACATTTCCTGAGACAATCCATGTTTCCCTTGTATTTTCCTACGCGGTCTTCCTGCATCCGTGTCTTAATCACATCGACCGGGTATGTACTAAGCCACGTGGCCATACCCGCTACTCCTCCGCACAACAAAATAGGGCCGGTAGTTAAATCAGTATCTAGCGGCTGTTTGAGCAAATGCTTTGCGCGTTGGCACAGGAATTCATACGAGAGAAAATAAACACCGAACGAAGGTCCCTCCCGAAGGACAGTCGTCAGGAACCCCCGGTAAACACCGGGAATTCCCTCTGCTTGGTAGATTTTCTTGAGACAATGGCCGGGCGATTTGTACATGGCCTTGGATTTATTTTCGCGGTGGCTCACACCGATACCCTGGGTTTCCATTCGGATGCGCACCAGTTCGACGGGACTGCAAATGACGCTTTGACAGGCACCTTAAAATAATAAATATATTTGAGTAAATATTGGTTTGATATTGTATATATTTTCACATGACATTGAACAAGTATGCATTCTTTCATAAATATTGACATTTGCACGATATAGTTAAGATCATTACGAAAATTATCGATCCATAGTGGAAACCGACGTTATTCAAATAAAACCTTTTGATTTTGTTAAGATATTCGGTCAAAGAATAAGTGGCTTTTTTTACTGATTCATTGTAAGGCTGCGTTCATGCAAACAAAAAAAAAAACACGCTAATATAGCTTTTGAAAAGCATAAGAAGTTTTAATGGTTTCAATGGTTTTATGCCTAAATATTTTCGAGTTTTTAATGGCGTGTTCTTTTTGCGTAAACCCCGCCTAAAGCTACTACAAATGAAATGTTGTGAACATACCGGCTGTTACTCCGGCAATGAAGTTGGCTGGAAGACTGTTATGGTTGTCGGAAATCGCTCGCAGCACGTTGCTGTGAACGCCGAAAATTATTGCATTGATGGCTGCCTGTCCATATATTGGAGACATGACACCCTTGTAGAATCCATAAACCTGCAAAATAGATGTAGAGGCTAATAGAGTCTATTCTTTATACAACATCACAAAAGCGTTAAAAATAATAAAATGCACAATTTTGAATCACACTTGACAGTTTTACATTGCTGCAAATGATCTTTTTTTGTTACAAGTCAATGATGTGTTAAAAAATGATGTGCACTCGAAATGCTATTTTAAAAATTCACAATCTTTTTGTTGTTGTTTGCGGGGGGGAGGGGGTGGGTCAGTTGTAAGATATATTTATCATTTAATCAATACTTACAGATTCAGTTTTGGAGATTTTGAGGACGCAGTCCACGACCCCCTTGTACCGTGGATTAACAGCATTGTCAGTTATCAACCGTACCTGTCAACATATGTTTTCACGTTATATTCTAAATTTATGTTATAAATTGAACTTTAATTTAATAAAAACAGCATTGCATAAATGTGTGTTATAAATCTAATTTTATGTTATAAATTGAACTTTATTTAAATTAAAACAGTATTGCATAACTGAATGTTGCCTTTTGTTTCAATGTTTAGAGGCGTATCCCATTTTAAGCTATTTCATGAAGGCTGTCAGCTCTAAAATGTCGACCATCATTTAGGACTAATAAGACGCGAAAAAAGTAGGTTGTCATGTCATTGAACAAACTACAGTAAATCATTTTCTTGATTCAAGTGGACCATAGTTTCAGAAAGTTTAAGTAATTTTGATCCTGAACAAATATAAAACTGCCCATTTATAGTTCTAGTTCATTGATAAAATGAGCTTAACATGGATATCAATGATATTGCTTAACTTTTTTTTGTGTTTGTGATTTGCTTTACATAAACAATCTAAGTTATTGTGCTTTAAGAATGAATGCTTTTCCCTGCATTAATCTAGCAATTTCGAGGCCATTGCGAGGAATAAGAAATGTTTAAGTAAAAAGCAATTTACCTTGACGGTGTCAAAAGGCTTGCCAACACAAACGCCAGCAATTCCTGAAAAAAAATATAGAAAAATATTATATTAGACAATTTATTAGAAATACAAAGTAATATACAAAAAGTTGATTGATAATTGCGTTTTTTTTTTTTTTAATTGAATTTTGGTGTCGCGAGTTCAAGAGCGGATCTGGGTCCATATTTATCAACATTCAGTGAAGCATGTTTACATCCTATATCAATACAAAGAATCATTAATTATTGCTGTCTGCATTTTCTTTTCAAAATGACGGTTATATTTAAATAAACAGTTTGAAACTAGGTGCCTTAATAAGAAATATGAAAAAAATATATATCATTAAGATTCGATTTCGGACTTGATGCGGTTTTTACAAAACGCGTTTTTAGAGGAAGTGGCACATATAAATCTGGCACAAGTGCGCATCATACCACTGTCTTATTAACAATTCCATTTTTAATTTAACATTATTTTGTAATCAATTTATATTTCAGAATCTTATAATTAAGTCTCGAAAAACTATATAAGGGGTTATGTGGTTATCTTATAAGTTTATAAAATCATTAATAAAAAATATTCAGAACCCCGGCCATGTCAAAATCTATTATGGGCGTGGTCACACAGTTCAAGCGATTTAAACGAGATCTATAGATTTTTTTTTTTCGCGGAATAGAGAATAAAAATCAAATCGCTTGATTGGCCCAACAACCTCGAGCAATAAAGTCCTCTATAGACTCGGAGAATCGCTCCGACTATTTCGTAAATCCTGATGACAGGGCTGAAAAATAACGCGATTCTATTGCTTGGATTTTTACTGATTGGATAAAATTGAACTAAACTTCAAATGACTCGAATAAATTTTAAAAAATACGGTAAAGTAGAGATTAAGCATGGTTTATGTAACCAAATCCTTAAGTACAAGAATTCATTGAATTCAATTTGCACCATTAAAAGATCGTATTTAGGTCACGTTGACTGGTCAACGCTGTTGGTCTGACCCTTTCAAAATTAAGTCGATAGGACAACAAAGCCGCTGGTTGAAAAGTGAAGGAAAATTCAATAGAAATCTAGCAAATATTTCACGCAGACAAACAAAATGGGCCGACATATCGTAATGGGAACGGGGACCTCCGACGATCTTGGTTTTTTAAAGATAATTCGATATCTTGATAAATTCCTTTATACATGCTTCTATGCAGTGTGTAAAAAAAAGGCGTTCTGTTGCTCACCCATAAAAAATACAAGCTTCCAATGTTGCCAGACAAAACCGAGATCGACTCCCTATCTCTTTGATTGTGCGGTTATCGACCAGCAGAGTTTTCTAAAAACCGCTGCGAAATTAAATGTAAATCGAGGAAACCCAGCGGTTTTAGAGGATTCCATTGGCTGATGACCCCGCCAACAAATTATATAATAAACCGTTGATCTGAATAAATCTAAATTAATCAATCGGTGATGTAAGCAAATATTTATGATATATTTTATTCAGTGAAAATTATTCGATTACGAAATGCCAACTATTTTAGGAAACGGCCATATTTGTAGCGTTAAACATGCTTAGCTTTCATTACGACTTTTCTTTTCAATGAACTCATTGCTTAAAAAAACGCAACCAGCGTTTTATTAGCGTTTTGAATTTCCCATAAAAATACATTGAAAAACACGGTTATTATGATAAAAGGGCTCGTCAAACGCTTCCAATATGGACAGGGCCTTCGAATATTTACGACATTTTATATTTCAATCATATTTATTTGTATTTTCAATGACAAATTTAGTATTCTTTTTACACATTTTTTTATAAAGTACAAGCGTATACATTTCTTACCTCCAATGCAACCGGCTACGAAATCAACTATATCCATTAGATTATACAACACGCTTTTTTGCTACAATTATTCAAATAAATTTCCTTTTTCTTGTTAACGCTTTATATCTTGCTTTTTTTCCCCTTATGGGCAACCGATTAATGAGCGCATGCGAAACGAATCAATTCAAATAATGAACGTTAAGAACAATTGTATATGGTAAAATTAATTAAAACAGCACTGTTTTGCTGTCCTTATTATTTCAAAATGATTCCTCTTTGCTTCACTGCAGCGATTTTATTCAGCGAGCCCTTCTAAGTGCAAAAAGCTCTCGGATAATTATGCTGTCTCTATATTGCAGAATGTATGCCGATCATGTTATTTGTATAGGTTATTCGTTTTACGAGGGCGGTATGAGAATTACTAACTTGCGAGACGAAGTCGAGCAGGTGTAATTCGATAATAGCCCGAGTTAAAACGAATAACCGGCTTATTTCCAGGTTTCTTTAGAAATTGAAGGGCCCTCTAATGAACTTTTATTTAATCCTGTCACATGTAATTGCTTAATTTGATTAAGAATTCATTTCTACTTGAAAAATAAGCAAATCATAATCTCTTTAACAAATTGATCCATTGGTGTCAAGATTGGTTCAGGAGTAATCATTAATATGCTTTTCCTAGTCAGGACGGTCCGCTTCTAAGCAAGTTAGTTATTTATTTATTGACCCTAAGATTTCTAAAGAACCGGGGAATAAGAACATAACATACACCCGATAGTAAAAATTGAATACAATGTAGATAAATTAATGTAAGTCATGTGCCCTTCTCAATGGAACTGAGTCTCAATAACCATTTACAATTTTTGTGAACGGCAAATATAGTTTAGCGGCGAGCATAATAACGTGTGTTATTTCTAATGAGAGTCTGCAAACAACGATGGTCTTGCCTATCTGTTTCGGAATTTATTTATGTTTGGACTTAAGCTGGACCAACATTCCCTTTGCTAACACAATGTAGAGCTATATGCCAACAAAAAAATATAATCCCTTTGCCCCGATTTTTAACTAATTATAGTTGGGTGTTGTGGAAAAACCCCAACATTATTTTAAAACTAAAAAACCAAGGTGAAGGATGATGAAATACTCAGTCCTCATAAATTTAGACAATCCAGATTAATTGTTCTTGTAATCTCGTAAAATGTACGCGTTATTGTTATTTATTATTATGAATATCTGTTATTTACAAATATCGCCGCTTACAACATATGAATAATGAATTCAATAATCCTCTCGTTAATATGTAATATTATCAACATACTATTGTGACACAACATGTCCAAATCGACCACACTTTGTTCCACGTGCAAAAGACGTTGGTATAATTTGATAATTTCATGAACGTTATTCAAATGTTGATTTTATCAGGAGAAACTTAAAACAATGTTTTTTTTTAAAAGCAAAGGCAATATAAACAACTTCTCGAATGTTGCAAATGGAATATGAAAAATAACGTTCTTACTATGCTCAGATATTTCAAAGTTTTTTTTTAACATCACGATCTTGTGGGACGTTCCTCATACGGATCTTGCTAATTGGGTTGTTGATCTGTTACATGGGATATTATATGTATTTGCATACATATTATGCCATTGTTATTCAATACAGCATATATTTATAGCCTAGTTTTCATGGAGAATTAACAGTCAACAAAGAAAAGGATAATATACACATAAATGTATCGTTATTTTCTGGGATTTGTAACGAGGGGAATATAGCTACATTGTAGATTATATGTGTAAATCCTAGTAAAATGAATGCAGCCCTTTTTTTGTAATTCTGGATACTATCAAGAAAAATGGCGTTGACATTAATTTCCATTGCCTGTAGGAATGAATTCAAACGGTGAAATTTCAGTTTTTGAAACTAAGGCCGTGTTCAAGCAAACGAGAAGGCTCGGAAAATAGCATGAAACCCGATATTTTTGAAAGCCACATTTGTATAAAAACATAGCAATTTATCCCCTCTGTTCACGCAAAAAAATTAGGATAATAACGCCTTTAAGCTATTGAAACAAAATTAATGTAGGAACCATAGAATTTACCGCAGCAGTTTTTTTTTTATTTTACTTATTCATAAACAGGTATATAATCACAAAAAAAACGGATAGCATATATTTTATGTAGAAAAGCTTTTCCGCCATGGATTCGCGCCCTAAAATATCAAGAAAGCTATTTGAAAAACTACATTTTTCTAAATAATCAAATCTATAGGGTCTGTGCGATAAATTAAATGCAGCTTCTTTCAAAGAACAAATTTTTAAAAAAGAGGTTTAATTGGATTTCAGCTATTTTTTTCACTATAGATATAACTCCTATAATAACAACTAATAGAAATGAACGAAACAAAATATAAACACTTTGCAACATTTAATAAACTAAACTATGGTTATGTCCAATGGGAATACGTCACGAGATTATATATTGAAGGGAATTATAACACTCTGTCAGCCAAATCTAAACGAACCCGAAGGGTGAGTTTAGATTTTGCTGACAGAGTGTTATAATTCCCTTCAATATATAATCGAGTGGCGTGTTCCTTTTATTACATATCTTCGATGAAAGAAAATCGATTTAAATACACTAATTTCACTATTCCGAAGCAGCCACCCGTGTTAGCACAGTCAGTTAGAGCGTTGGACAAGCATGTTTTTTGCGTCATTCGCACTTAACAACGCTTGTTTACATTTTTTGATCATCAATAACTCATTTATTTTTGGACAAAAACATATAAAATTTGAAACATGACAAGATTATTCTATATTATGTATGATTTAT